>CM039469.1:17500-20000 GCA_022433065.1 Begonia loranthoides
TTTCTCTTGTTACATGAATCAAATTTTCATTTCATCCGGGAAAAGCCATCTTTTTCTCAACAATGTCTTTGTCATTTGATCCAATAGCGTTCCGTTAGATAGGAACAGATTTAATAAATACTGATAACTCTCGGATGGAGCATTAGAACGGAAAAATCCATTAGATAATGAACTATTGGTTCTAAGCCATCTCTGGTGATGAATCAACAATCCGAAGTGCTTTTCTTGCGTATTCTTGATAAACCAGCGTTTATATATAGATGTAGGAAGATATGTTGTTTGGGAAGTAAGAAGCCCCTTTGACATCTCTTCATCTGCAAAGGATTCTCGATGTGAAAACACAGAGACAAAAGGCTGATCTTTGAATAGGAAAAAGAGTGGATCTGCAGGATCCCAAATGAATTGGCTTATTTGAAAAAAGCCTCGTTCTTTGGAAGATCTATCTCGTGTCTGGTACTGCACGGTTCCACTCTGCAAGAACTCCGAATCATTCTCTTGAAGCTCATCCTCTTCATCATAAATGATCCGCTTGCCCCGAAATGGCCTAGCCCAATAGGGAAATCCCAATGAATTGGGCCTTTCGATACAATCAAATAGAAATAGAAAGCCCCAAGGGGGCCATATTCTAGGAGCCCAAACTATGTGATTGAATAAATCCTCTTGTTCATAGAGAAATCTCTGATCAACGATAGAACAAGATCCATTTTGCATCATATCTAAGGGATTCCTTGGTTCGGGCCGAAGAAGCAATGTCACTCGATCATTATCAAATCGACTGCAATCTTTTTCTGTCCGTGAGGATCCCACCAGAGCGCCTTCTACTTCTAATAGGCCATGAACTAGATCAGAATCATTCTCAACGAGTCCATAAGAAGTGATCCCATTTTTTTCATCGGGTCCGGGTAGAGACCAAAGGTCTTGAGCGACCGATCCGGCAGAACAACTCAAAAGATAAAGAAGTATCGTTAATTTCTTCATGCTCGTTCCAAGTTCGAAGTACCAGTTGTACAAATAAGAACCCCCTTCGTTACATGATTTCTTCTTCATATAGATAGATATAGGATCTATGGAGCAATTACTTAGAAGTACATTTTGTGCAACAGTCCTTCCTATCTGATAGAAAAGGATCCCATGATCCTGAACCGATCTTACCTGGGATCGCAAATCCCAAGTTTGTCTATGAAGAGCAGATCTAATTATATTAGTGTCTATAATTGATTTCTTCTGCGTAATACTAATGGATAGGGCTTCATTGGTAAGTGCTACAAGATCTCGTACATTGGAACCCACGGTTATGGACCCGAATCCATTAGTATGGAACATTTTCTTTTCCAAGTGAAATCCCCTAGTATATGAAAGAGTGAAAAAGTGCTTTCGCTGTTGTGGAATAAGAAGCCTTCGTATTTTAATGTATGTATTTAATTTATTCGGAGCTATTAGAGCAGGATCTACTTTTTTGGGAATATGAGTCGACGCAATAACAAGAATATTTCTAGTGGAACATCTTTCACAATACCTGGAGAGATAGTTCACTAATAGACCGAGGGATAAGTAATTCGACTCATTCACACCCAGATCATGAATGTTTGGAATCCATATTATGCAAGGAGACATTGCTTTTGCTAATTCGAATTGAAGGGTGATATAAAATCGGTCTATTTCCGGCATCATATCCATAGTTAGCGCATTCATCATAGTTAGAAGCTCCAGCTCCGTATCAAGGTCACGGTCGATATCGTCACTATCATCAATATCGCCACTATCATCAATATCGTCACTATCATCAATATCGCCACTATCATCAATATCGTCACTATCATCAATAAGAAAACCCTTAGGCTTGTTATCCAGGAACTTGTTCAGAAATACTGTAATGAAAGGAACATAGGAGTTTGTCGCTAGGTATTTGACCAAATAGGATCGTCCAGTTCCTATAGAACCTATCGCTAAAATACCCCTAGAGGGGGCTAAGCGGAGCGAAAAGGGTTTTCCATGAGATGGGAAATGAAAACTATTAGCCCCACACGAGGTTTGTGAATAAGTGATTGTCTGATAATGAGCAAGGAATGTCCGTCTTTCTGCTAAACAGGATGTATTGAACTCATAATTCATTAGATACTTTTTATGAATGTCAACTAAGTATCGTAAGTAAATTGCTCCTGGTTGTTCAATCATTTGATAACCAGAGTCATTCTTTGATAAATGATCACTATGAGTCAGACTCAATAGAATTTGATCAATCCTTTTTTCTGTCGTTAAGGTGGAGAACTGAAGCAAGAATTCTCTTTCTTTATCATCAATCGAATCACTGTTCGAGACCCAGGATTCTATTTTATCATCAATCCAATCACCGTTCACATTTTTTCTTTTTCTTATCAATGAATATATCTCTTTACTTGTATGACTTAGATGTCTCGTATTTCTCGAAAAAGCGATTCGATTGATGGGATTTGGTATGATACTTATGAGATCGATGAGATTTATATTCCAATCTTTATTC
>CM039469.1:30000-37745 GCA_022433065.1 Begonia loranthoides
TTTCCAACAAAATGGATCCATTTAAAAAATGATCATGAGCAAATGCATAAATATACTCTCGAAAGAGAAGTGGGTATAGGAAGTTGTGTTGCCGAGATTTATCAAGTTCTAAATATCCTTGAAATTCTTCCATTTTCAATTAGATTTGAACCAGGGATAGTATAATGAATTTATTGGGTTATCAAATGATACATAGTGCGATACAGTCAAAACAAGGTATTAAAGAATAAGAATATATACCTCGTAAACAGGTAAGACTCATCAACGAACTCTCTATCCGCTCTTTTCTTTTTCCTTCTAATTGGTTTATGTTTATTTTAGGATAACAAGATGGTTAGAAATCCTTTATTTTTTCAACGCAATCGCTCTTTTGATTTTGGAAAAAAAAAAAAGATCTTTATCAATATACTGCTTCTTCTACACATTCATCTCTACCCCTAATGTAGAATAACTAATAGTTAGGACTCATAAAAAAATCGATAATCCGCTCATGAGAAAAGTCCTTCCCGCATCAAGCACTAATATCTTTTTAACGTACAATTAGATCGGGTAATCATTCAAAAATTAAGAACATAAGCTCGTTGCTTTTTATTTCTCTAGAATTGGAGCCCTAGAGCTCTATCCATTTATTCATTCGACCCGACTTGAAATTTATTTTGTTCCACATCAAGAATTCAAACAAGCTTTTGAACCCATCAGGTAAAAATATTCCCCGAATTCCCCGACATGCTGTTTTTTCCATTCATTCCTTTCAGGATCAGTCGTGGTCTTACAAACTCTACCGATAGTATGGACGAATCTGTTACTTCATACAAATGTGTAAAAGATGCTAGCCGCACTTAAAAGCCGAGTACTCTACCATTGAGTTAGCAACCCGAATAAAAAAAAGAATTAGTATGTGTAGATACAATCAGAATCAAAAACGAAATGGAATTGCACGACGTAATCAAATAAAATATCAAATGGAATCAAATAAAAAAAAAAATCGAAAAATTTCTAATTGATTATGAACAGAAATATTAACAGATCAGATGAAAATACAATGATTTCTCAGATAAAAAGATAGATAAAAAAAAAAAAAAAAAAAAATGGCGTCTCTTGTATCTTATCTTATGTTATCCCTTCTTAGATTATCTATTTTTTTTTTGAATCCAAATTTTTATATCACACAAAAGTAACTTCTTGTATCACAGAAAATCCAATGAGCCCATCATGTGAATTGAATGAAGTAAAATAAAAAAAAACCAAGTCTATGAAGCGGAGATAACTAGATCTATTTATCCACAATCGGATTATATTTGTTTGATCCACTGTTGTCAATATGAATGTGAATAGCGAAAAACGAATACAATGGAGAACACAAAAGAATAAAAAATAAAAAAAAAAAAATAGAAATAACAATTTCAATTGAATATCTTTCTTTTTTTTATTTATATTTCATTATTCAATTTAATTAGTCAATTGAAATATCTATAAATTATATATTTCTATTAATTGAAATAAATAGAAATAGGAAAATATATATATAATATATATAAAATATATAATAATTAAAATGAAAAAAAGAGAAAATAAATAAAAAAAGAAAAAACTACGGAGTTGTGTTGGATTGGCACGATAGAGATAATGAACATAAATAGAAAAAAAAGTGTAGGCGAAAGAAAAAATTAAGGTAAGGAAGAAGTAAAGTAGAAAAAAAATCTCGGGTTTATTCAATCAATAAATAAATATAAGTAGAATAAACAAGCGTAATCCCTTGTGTTTTTTTATTTGTTCATAGATTTCCAACAAAAACCAACCCATTGATGGTAATGTCCAAATTTTCTATTTTATTTCTAGTATAAAACCAATTATTTCATTTATTCACTTGATTGATCTTTAATAAATAAGTGTAGTAGAACAAGAGAGGGGGGAAATAATAGAGAAAAGGTTATCCAAAGCTATAGACAAGTCATCCACACCCTCTTTTTTTTTTTTATTTCATTAATTGAATTTTTCGGTTATTGATTCAGGTCAAATTCCGTAAAAACCGCAGCCCTCTTTAAAATATCATGAACAGTTCCTGTAGGTTGAGCACCTTTTTCAAGAAAATATAGAATTGCAGGAACATTTAAATAGGTTTGATTCTTTATCGGATCATAAAAACCCACTTTACGAAGATCTCTTCCCTCTCTTCGGGATCGAACATCAATTGCAACGATTCGATAAACGGCTCATTGGGATAGATGTAGATTAACAATACCCCCCCCAGAACCGTATAAGAAGTTTTCTCCTCGTACGGCTCGAGAAAATTTGAAGTTATGTATATGTATAGAATTCTAATTAATGTAAAATAGATCCATAGATTATCAAATCAATTAGACTATGATTTCATTTTTTTTTTATTCTTTTCCAAAAAAGAAATAAAAAAAAAATTCTTATTTGTATCCTCATAACTCAAGTTGGGTAACTCTCACTCAAAGGAAAACCTTTAAGCATTTCATTTATTGAGCCGTCTATAACCCCCTTTTTGCCTGTCTCCTTTAGAATCTATTCTATTCTTCATTTTGATCTAGTTTAGTTATTGAGACAATTAACAAGTTTAGTTATTAAAACAATTAAATTAAAAAAGGTATTTCCTTGTTCCGGGATCCTTTATCTTTGCTTTGAATCATTGGGTTTAGACATTACTTCGGTGATCTTTAATCCTTTCAAAATGGCAGCAACATACCATTTTTTTTGATTTCTTTTTATCAAAGAACCCTATGAATGATTGATTCTCGCGTGATACACTTTTGATCAAAAGAGTTTTCCTAATTCCAACAAATTTGATGTTTGAATTTGAAATTGAATTGGATCCTTTCGATTTCTATATCGAAAATATACTTACGAAGTTGTTTCAACTTATTGATTGACACTAACCCTAGATCTCCGCCCCTGATAAATGAATTAATACTTTCTACTCGAGCTCCATCATGTAATATTTACATTAAAACTTCCCCAAAATGAAATGAGGGTTATAGTGGAACAGAACAAACGATGTCGAGCCAAGAGCATCTTCATTCCTATATATAAAAGAAAATGGTGGATGTAAGATAAGAATCCACAGTTGATCATGTCCTTCAAGTCGCACGTTGCTTTCTACCACATCGTTTTAAACGAAGTTTTACCATAACCTCTAGTTTCTTGGAACTGGTATGTAATTGATTCAATTATGGAATCATGAATAGTCATTGGTTTAGTTGGTACATAGTTATCTATACTGTTATGAATGGGTAGTTTCTTAAAAAGTATCAGCAAGAATTCCATTTTTTTTTAAACCCAAATTTTCTTTTAGATATTGGATTTTCTTTTAGTATATTGGATGAATACAATTTTTTGTATGAATGCAATATTTATTTAATATGAAATGGAATATATATATTATTCTTTTTTTTTTTTTTATTTCTATAAATTTAGAAAAAATTACGAATAAATAAGAAATACGTTCTTTTTAAATCCGCATTTTCAAGTTTCTTGATAGGATGGATTCGCCAGTTTAACACTTCTTCAAGTACCAAGGATTCATAGGAAATCATTCAAAATAATTGATTGAAAGTTTTCTACCTCGATATTATTATTTGACTAAAGTTTTCCAATAAGGGAAGGGACATTTTATTATCTTTTATTATCATAAAAAAAACCTATTCGAATTAACCCATCAATGATTTAAAACAAATAGATAGATCAAAAACAAATCCAATTTTTTTTTGACTCTAAATTATTTTAGCCTAAACCGGTCTTAAGAGACTTAATCCCATTGATTCAATTCAATTAGTACCAAAAACGCAAGCCCTTCGTATTTATAATTCCACATAAATCCACAGAAATAAAATAATCAAGTTGCACACGTCATTTAAGGGATAGAGAATAAGAGAGGCTTTCACATTTCGATTTTTAATTTAAATGACATCATGGAAAATATATGCGACGTAAGGTTTTTTTATGAATAACGAATTTCAAATATATGAGAAAGATATGGACATACGATGAAAAGCCCGTCCTACTTTTTTTTTCATTAAAAAACTCTTTTTTTTATCTATGTTCCCATCTTTTACCTAGATAAAAAATGGATTCAATTCCATCTACGTCTTATGGTATTTAAACTCGATTCAATTTGTGAAAAAAATATGATTTAGAGACGAATCAAAAATAAGAAAAATAATGATAAGAAAGAAGAATCACATTCTATCTAATATTAGACTCTTAAACAGAAGGTTGTTCAAAAAAGGCAATCTTTTTTTGATATGATAATTTTGATATGATTATATCATATATAATATTATGATATATAATATCATAATACTATGATATATATAATACGCATACTCTGGGACGGAAGGATTCGAACCTCCGAATAGCGGGACCAAAACCCGTTGCCTTACCACTTGGCCACGCCCCATTTCTATTCAAGACTAATAAACACTAATATTGTTATTGGTTGTTCGTCAATTCCAGTCCAAATATTGATAGAATCAATTAGATTGTTGCTAGGATTTTGATACGTGTAGATATCGAATGAAACTTAATTTATTGATCATTAGATATAATTCAATTAAGATATTGTATGAAAGTAGGATTTCTTCTATATCTATTTTGATTTGAGAATGGAAGGATTTTTGATTGGCTGAGTTCAAATCAAAGAAAAGAAAGGTTTTTTGACCTACCTTATGTTATTAATTTTTACCTTATCCCTTATATCAATAATAAGATATTAATAACTCAATCAACTCAAAAAAAAAATTATCTTCAAGAACAAAATGTTTGTTATGCTTAATATTTTAAGTTTAATCTGTATCTGTCTTAATTCTGTCCTTTATTCAAGTAGCTTTTTCTTAGCCAAATTACCCGAGGCCTACGCTTTTTTGAATCCAATAGTAGATATTATGCCAGTAATACCTGTGTTCTTTTTTTTATTAGCTTTTGTGTGGCAAGCTGCTGTAAGTTTTCGATGAGATTTTTCATACTGTCCTAGAAAAATTCATGATTTACTCGAAAAAAAAAATTCTAACAATTTCTAATATAAGATCAGATAAGTCTTACATACAGTCTGAACCTTTAAGTTTAATATTGAAATTCTTGTATAACTGTGCTAAATCTAGATCACTCTCATTTTCTTGTTATAACTTTTTTTCCATTGAACGACCCTATTAGAGTCCCCCACAATATATAATTGTTGGTATAAAAGAAAATTTTCATTAATAAACAACTCAACTCTGATTTTCTGAAATTTTTTTTTTTTTTTTCTAGAAATCACTTCATTTCTTGGTGTCAAAAAATAGGGTATGCAGTATAAAAATAGAGAATCTATTCTCTTTTTTTTTTTGAAAAAAAAATGCTATTGGAGATTGTGTAATGCTTACTCTAAAACTATTTGTTTATACAGTAGTGATATTCTTTGTTTCTCTCTTCATTTTCGGATTCCTATCTAATGACCCGGGACGTAATCCTGGACGTGAAGAATAAAAAATAAGATTTTTGTTTTCCTTGCTTGATTTGCAAATTTTTATCTATTCCACATCTTTCTTTAACTATATATAAAAAAAAAAAAATACCAAGTCATCGACAGAAACGGAAAGAGAGGGATTCGAACCCTCGGTACGAAAAACGCGTACAACGGATTAGCAATCCGACGCTTTAATCCACTCAGCCATCTCTCCCCCAATTGAAAAATGAAAAAGAATAATTACTATGATACATTAAGTAAGGCTTGAAAAAAGCCCTTCTTTATCTCTCTTTATTATTTTATTTTTATTATTTATTATATAGATAGCTATATAAAGCTATATATAGATAATATATATCTAAAAACTTTTATCAGAAATTCCAATTCCATTTAGATTTTAAATAAAGTAAGGGCTCAAAAGAGATATCTCCAATCCAATATTTGAATATATAAATACCAATCTATTAAATGTTAATAAAAAAAAATTTTGAATAAATTAAGAAAATAAAAAATAAAATGAAAATATATATATATATATTAAATAATAAATAAAATCAATAAAAGTACCTTGTTTATTTCGTCCGAAAAGTCCCTTTTTATTTCCACGGCCTGGCCTGGTCAGTACCTAGCCGGGCTTTTTTTTTTTTTTTTGTTCCAATGAATCGTAGAAAAAATGATTTATTTTATTTGAAAACTCAAAATTATTTTGAAATAAAATAACAAAAATCGAAACAACAATCATATCATAAGAAGGATTATTTCGATTCCTATGATACAGAATCAAATGATATAGAATCAAAGTGCCATTTCTTATTATTCTTTCTTTTTTTATTTACTTTTTTTTACTGGAATAAAAAAAACTTATCATTTAATTAGTTAAATGAGTCCTCGTTTACTAATCTCATTAGTCTTCCTGATAAAAATATGTCAACGCTCTCATTTTCATGATTTTTTTTTCTGATCCTATTTTTTTATTACTTATTACTATGACCTATTTTTGTGTTCGACAAAAGGTCGATTTATATGCAATAATAGCATTGTAGCGGGTATAGTTTAGTGGTAAAAGGGTGATTCGTTCTATTAACCCTTTAATAGTTAAAGGGTCTTTCGTTTGATTTATATTTCGATCAAAAACTTTATTTCTTAAAAGGATTAAATCCTTTTCCTATCGATGAAAAATTCGAGGAAAAATAGAAATTCTCGTGATTTGTATCCAAGAGTCCGTTATAAATTGAAAAAATTGGATCATGAAATTACGAAACATAATTTTTTTTTGAATTGGATCCATACTTCCAATTGAACGAGTAAGGAATCCATGGATAAAGGTAGAAAGAACGGGTCTATTTCTAATCGTAACTAAATCTTCAATTTGAGATTTGTATAAGGGAGATTGAAGCAAAACAAAATAGCTATTAAACAATGTCTTTGGTTTACTAGAGACATCGACAGATTATATTGTTTTAGCTCGTTGGAAACAAAAAAGACTTTTCCTAAGGATTATTTCAAATAGAAATAGGGAACGAAGTAACTAGAAAAGATTGTTAGAATCCTCTTTTCTTCTATAGGGATCATCTATAAAGCAGTTCCTTTTGAATGCATTCAGACAGAAAGGCTGACATAGATGTTATGGGTAGAATTTGTTTTTTTTTTTCGTTTACATCTTTTTTTTCCATCTTCCATAAAGGAGCCGAATGAAATCAAAGTTTCACGTTCGGTTTTGAATTAGAGACGTTCAAAATGATGAATCAACGTCGACTATAACCCCTAGCCTTCCAAGCTAACGATGCGGGTTCGATTCCCGCTACCCGCTTATCTTATATATTTTATCTTCTATTTTTTTTTTATTAAAATGATATCGTAATTTTATAGATTTATTTTTTTTTTTATTACTATATTTCGAAATTCATAATAGACAAATATTTTTGAATTGATTCATTTCAAATTCGAATATTTGAATTCTATTTTATAATATAAAAATTATTATTATATTATATAAAGTACTCTATATTATTTTCTAAAATAAGATAATTGAATTAATATAGAATAAAATGAATCTAGAATTACTATAAATCATAATAAGATAAATTTTTCAATTTAATTGTAAATTAAATTAATGTAATGCATCATTGAATTGAATAAGCAATTTCCGGAATTCGTGCACATCTTTTTTTTTATGAACAAATTTTTTATGAACAAAAGATGTGCAAATAAGAAAAAAATAGGAGTGAAATTAACAGTGACACGTTCATTAAAAAAAAATCCTTTTGTAGCAAATTATTTA
>CM039469.1:38149-85649 GCA_022433065.1 Begonia loranthoides
CCCACCGAAACTGTAATGTCCTATGACGTTAAAACATTTTTCTTGCTATTTTTTTTTTTTTTTAACACATCATATATTAAAATCGTGGCTTTAAAACCATACACAATGGAAGTAATTAAAATTAATCTCATTTAAATCCAACGTAGTAAAAGTCATTGTAAAATAAATATAACTAATAATAAAATAATTTAAACTAAAATCCAACTGACTAAAACCATAATTAAAATATTAAGTCTTTCTTTTTCCTTGACTTTTTCTTCATATTCTCACTCACGGGTCAACTTCACTTCAACAACACTTTATCTTCACCCATGAGAAATCCTCTTCAACCGCAACTTTCACTTGTTTCTAACATCAAGTTCCTCAATAAACTCATCATTACCTACATCACAAAATTTAAACAATGAGCCTAACTCTCAATAAAAGATGCATAATATAATATGATTATGCAATATAATTTCGTAAAAACATGTCTTTTCGTTCTTCTTTCTTTCTTTTCTTTTTTCTTTCCTATCTTTTCTTTCGTTTAATGACTGCGCAACCTTTGTTGCGATCCTTATGGGAAGAGTAGACACGACTGTGGGAAACACACTATTGAGTCACGTGAACTTTGGTGAGACAATCCCCCTTAACGAGACCTTCGTTAGTGTTGTAGATTCAATACACAACTACCTGGTCAACTCAGCCAAGCCCCTACATAACGGGACTAACAGGCTTATCCTCCATAGAACCAACCTTTAGGACAACCTTTCCTCAATCCTTCGTATTCTTTTTTACGTATCTTAAATTCTATTTCTATTTTTCTTACATGAAAACATATGCATGTAAACAGTTTTCGTTATTCTCTTGAAAACATGATGCATTAATCATACATGATAATAGTCTAACATGCATGAATATATAGCAAAACAATAATAAGCATATCCTCAAATCAATGAGACGCAACATATCATCCAACAATATATCAAACATGAATGAAAACAGTCAAAGCATCTCTAAATTCATCGCCTTTTATCCTAATGTCACATGTTTCTAATAAAGAAATCATAATAACAGTCAGTAAAACACATCCTCGAAACACAGCCTGTAGGTATCATAATATGTCATCAAAACATACTATCTTACCCTAGCACTTTGTGATGCAGCCAAAGGCTAAACACAAGCAAAACATCTCTAACTTGAAATCTTTAGTCAGACTATTCAACTTTTTCTTCAACAAACTAGATTTCCCTTAAAACAAACAAAGTGTAATGACCCGGTTTTACTTTCTTAAAACAAGTCATTTGCGTAGCGGAAAACTTTTCATTTTAAAGCCATTTAAAGACAGTGAAATAAAATCATTTTATTAAAAATCTTTTATAAAACACAGCAGAAGACTTCAAAATAAAATAAAAAATTTAAGAATATGATAATAAATTTATACAAAACTTGTCCTAACTTAAAATATTTAAACATAACTTTACAAAACCTTTTTACATTTCTCTTGATCTTTAGCCTAGCCAGCCACAAGATCCACGCAAGCAAATCCTACATCACCTGCTTCTTTACTTGATCTAGCATGTACCTACATCACAAGACTTAACTATGAGCCTAAGGCTCAGTAAGTGATATAAAATAAAACATGCACATGCTATACTGCTTTTAAAATCCATATGTAGTTTTCTGTTTTCATTTTTTGTTTTCGTTCCTGTTTCAGTATCTTTTCTATTTACATTATCCATTTTAGTTGTCAGGCTCTCGCTTACGGACCAACCTCAAGGCTTCGTTCTCAATGTCGGGCTCTCGCTTGCAGACCACTGGAAACGAGTCTATTTACATTTACGTTTACAATTCTATTTCAGTATCTTTTCTATTTACATTATCTGTTTTGGTTACTAGGGTGCCTCTAGCAGACCAACTTCACTATATATGAGCATCCATTATACTATTTTCTAAAACCATGCATGAAAATTATTTTGGTAACGTCTTTTAAAAATCATGATGCATGAATGCTCGTGAATGCATACAGTTTTATATCCAAAGTATAATCCTTAAAACATGCTCAATATCATACAATACTATATCTTCAAAGCATGATCCACATCAAATCCTTAACTTAAATCTATGAACACATCATCGAGCAGCAATACAATCCGAACTCTTGCGATGTAGGCCTTTCGGTAAAACACAAGCAATACCACTTACCTAGCGGTCCGTAAAGCATTTTAGCACTTTATCCTTCTTCCTTTAATACTTTCATAGTACCTTCACAAATCAATAACATTCAATCATTAATAACTGTCTCACAATCTCAAACTTATAACTTGATCATATGCAAATACATTACAATTATATTCCATATTTCCTTCAACTTCATAGTTCCTTAAAGCAGTAAAAGATAGAGGATACTTTTATTCATCATATCTGATCCAACTTCATCATTCACAGTTTTCATCACACTATAACCAATGAAAGATAATCCATTACTATCCTTTAACTTAACATGATAGTGAAGAATCACAACCACAGAACACCACTCAACAGCAGAAATCTTAATCCACCATTAATAAAGCATTATCCATTAATCCAACACAACAATGTACTTTTAGAAAATATAGAACACTTAACTTTAACTCCATTAGTGTATGAGAACTTAATCCAATAGACATACACAATTTTTCACTTAACAAAATCGAGAAAGAGTAACGAATAAGGAGCTAAAATCCATAACACTAACAAGTACATACCGAAAGCCCATTAAACATTCACACTTTCATTTTATCTTCTACCTTTATCATGACTTCTACCTAAAAATCCATCAACCAGGGAGGAAATCATCATACCTGAAGCAATAGAGAAGAATCAAGGAGACATCTCTCCATCCCCTACTTATTATTCTTCTTCTTCTTTACTTCACTCACTGCTTTCACCAGATTCTCCCTTCCCTTCTCTTTCTCTCTTTCTCTCTTCTCTCTCTCTTTCATTTTCTCTCTTCTCTGTTTCTCACAGAAGCTCTTAGTTTTCCAAAGAGAGAGTCTTCTCTTTCCTTCTCTGGCTCTTTTCCATTTACTAGTAGAAGAGAAGCTTCCAGTGATGGATGTTCACAAACCACGGAGGAGGTGGCACAATCCAAAATTGCCACATGCAAAATCTTATCATTTCAGGAGAATCAAGGTTAATCCATCAGACGAAGCACAAAACGTGTCATTGTTGGAAAATTGTTTTTTTGGAAAAACGTATCGCCATCAGCTAGGGCATATGCTCGACCGCTCAGCCATGAAATTCTACCCTTCCATTTTTATGCTCGACCACCTCCCACATGGCCAACTCCTCTTATGCCTCTGCCATTTTTCCTTCAATTGTTTTACCTAATAAATTTAATTTACACTGTTTCTAACTTAATTTTATACCTTAATTAATATAACAATACTTCTATCTTAATTTTCATACTCATTTTCATTGCATTATATCAAGTGTGCCATACACTATCTGATATGCCGCTAGGTCCCTTGACTAGATCGAGAGCCCGAGAGATTTCTAATTTGTTTGCTCATTTTGCAGGGGATCAATTCTATGCTAATCTTGGAGGAGAACCAACAATTGAATACATGGAGAAACCCTTCAATTTATTGGTTTGGAAAATGGAGGAGACAACTCAAGGTGATGTTCCTCTCGGCCCTCAAGAAAAGCACTCCCACTAAGGCCTTGTGTTCAATCCTTTTGTACATTCTCTGCTGATGCTTTTTGGAGATTATCATGCTGGTGTTTTTGGAGTTTTGCACGGTTTTAGAAAAGGAACTTTTGCATGAGAAATGGAGTGGTGATGCTAGAGTCCATGGACCACACAAGTTAAGCCCACTATGCCATTCACATTGCACCTAGCCGAGTGGTGATCAACATTCACATTGCCATTTTATTTGTCATTTGTTTTCTTTTCTTTTTCCTTATTTTGTAACCCTAATGGGGACATTATATATAGTACATTTATGGCTGCTGAGCAGCAGTGAACATTTGACAAAAAACCTAGTTTTTGAAAAGAAACTCTTCACGTCATTTGTGAGGAACATCGGCCAAGCTTCTTGAAGTAGATCTGAGTGAGTGAGCCACCATTTCTTCAATCCTTGTTCATTTTGGTTGAAGATCTTATTGTCCTCCTTTCAATGCGGCCTCTAAGGTAGTAGATCCGGAGTGTAAATGAGGTAAAACGCACATCCCAGCCTAGTTGGAGACACTCCTTGTGAGGTTCAATCAAACCAAAGGTGCAGATCGGTTCACCTTTGGCTCCTCCCAAATTTGCCTTTCATTTTTCTCAAACATTCCTAGTACCAAAGTTACTAAAATCACTGCCAAAATCACTCCCTGTTCATCAGGGTTCCAAGGAAAGAAAAATAAAAAAAAAAGGAGTTCGGGTTCAGAAGTTACACACCTTTCTTTACTGAAGACTCAATCTGCCGATTCCAACCGACCTCCGATAGCTTTCGTACGAGATCTCAAGTTGCATACAGGCTTTTGGTCTGAAATTTGGAGGGAGTAAAATAGATATATGTGAAAGTGAGGCGTCCAAAAATCAGCTTCATAGGAGCTCGTGAGAGGGAGAGCAACCGTCACCAACTAGAAGCAGCTGCTGGAAAATATCATCTGCTACCTCCTACTTGCAAGTGAGCTACTTGCTTGTATTACTCTCTTTTCATTGGACCGATTTTTGACCCCTCTTTTGGAGGCACGTCACTATTACAGAATGTATTTCCTTTTATCAAAACATATATTCCATGAAAATTCTTTACATTATATATAGAGGGATTTGTTCGCGTATTACACAAAGAGTCGATTGACAAAAGATATCTTTTAACACTATACACTATTTATAGTCTAAGAAATAGTTTTGAAATTCGTACAGTAGAAAACCTACCTTTAGAAACTTGAAGAAGGATTCACCTAAGAGCGAGAGAGAATTCCTTTTGTCTTTGAGGTTCTCGGGTGAATAGGGTTTCTGTAACACCACGATATTTTTTTAAGTTGGATAATTATCGAGATATTACCCGTTGGACGTTTCAGAGCGTTAAGCCTAGGAGAATGTCTGGTAACGTTTTCCTCGTATATGCGATGTGATTGAATGATGGAGTGTGGAGGATATCACGTTGTGTATTTATACATGTTCTTTTATGACATATAATTATGGGGAAAGTGTTATGGGATAGGATGTAAGTGAGAAAACGTGTTGAAAAGCTGTCCAGGGCATTTTTGGATGCATGCAGGCTACATTTCAAACAAGTCATGTCGTCTGCAAACGCTTCAAACGTCGTCCAAAGAATTGGGACAACCCAAAACGTGATTTCGCTGTGTCTTGGGATTTCAGATGACTCCGTGCAATTTTGGACGATGCAGACAATAGGTAGACGTTGTGAGTTTGAATCTGTCAGAATTCTAGGCAAATTCGGACGCACGTAAACGATATCTCGGGTGCCATTTCGCGTCCAAATTCTGAATTTGGACAGTATGGGCAGAGTTCGGACGCATCCTCTCATCTGAATCCTCACAGAGCAGCAACAGAATTGATTTAAAATTAGATTGAAAACAACCCTCAGCCAATGGGAGGATGCGACCCTAACACGAATCCGACCCGAGATCACGCTAGCCGATCTCCTCCCCTGACCACCCGTCCTTCCCTGTCCCCACACATGTGGTGGTCTCCTCTCCAGGTATGTAGCCATCCTTCCCCTCCCTCTCCCATTCATTCTTCAGCTAGGTTTTTCCCTTCTAGAGAGGAGAGCCTGCATGAGAGGAGTGTTCCTGCGAGAGAGAGAGTGCCAGTAAGTGAGGAAAATCTGTGAGAGTGAGTCTCGATTATGAAAAGGGTGGGTTAGCTGTGGTGTGCTAAGTGTGTAGCGTCAGGTGAAACTGAGTGGTGGAGCTGCCATGTGTTGCCCCCTACTGTCCAAGAGCTGCTGGAATCACCACTGTGGGGTGCGAACCGTGAGCGAGTTCATCGATTTAGGTAAGGATATGGGTTGTCTTGGCTAGGTGGAGGCCCTACACCCAAGTATAATGTGTGTGAGAGTGATTGTTTTGCGGTAGAAACTCTATAGTTGTAGTTGCCTTAAGTTGTTGTGATGTTGTTTGCTGTATTAGTTGCCTTAACTCTCACATTCCTCTTAGATGCTTAAATAGTTGTTGTGTTTTATTTGTGTTAAATGCTTATACTCGTGTGAAAGTATTTGTTAAGCTTGAATGAAACAAAGAGATAATGCTTAACGGGTGAGAAATATGAATGAATGATTAATGGATTTCTATTGTTGTTAAGAATGTTTATTTCATTTTGTTAGCACACCTTAAGTGATCTTTCGCTCAATAGCTACCATGTGTACATTTACTCAGTACGTGTTCGTTGTTTCACATCATTACTACCCGTTGAGGTATAGTCATCAAAACTTGACCGTTGTTGTTCCGTTTTCGCTAATCCGCTAGAGTGTATGTTTTTACTGTTTTATTCAAGACTATCGCTACAAATTTTAGTTGATGAAAAGCATATTCTCGTTATTCGTTCAATTCATTATTCACTGCCGTATTAGTTGAATAAAAGCATGTTTAGTGTCCATTTACTGCTGTTTCGTTTCAGTTGATGAAAAGTATATTCTCATTGTTCATTCGACTCGTTATTCACTGCTGTACCTGTTGAATAAAAGCATGTTTAGTGTCCCTTTATTACTGTTATGTTTAGTCAACAAAAAGCATATATTTCGCTGTTCGTTTTATCTTTATTATGCTGCTGTACATAATCTCTAAGATGCATGTATCATTGTCTAGTTTCAATACTTTTGCTGCGATATCCGTCGATTAAAAGCATGTTTAGTTGTTCGTATTATGCTGTTGTTTTAGTCATTTAAAAGTCATGTTTCGCTGATTCAACTCAACGTAATTCGTTGTTGTTTTACCGATTTAGAAGCATGTCCATTATCCCACGACGACATTAAAAATGTTGTTGTTTATCTTTGATTTAGAAGCATGTTTCGCCGTTCGTTCAATTCATTATTCACTACTGTCATTAGTCGATCAAAAGCATGCTTCGCTGTTTAATTTGATTATGCTCGTTGTCGCTTTTAGTTGTTCAAAAGCATGTTCTGTAGCATTATGTAGTTGTATATCACCGTTGTTTTATTAGCTAATCGAATGCGTGATCAGTAATTATTCTCTACTACATGATTTGTTGTTTAAGAGGATGATTAGTTGTCTGTTTCCGTTGTCATGTTTACTGTTTAAAAGCATACCCTATTAATTGTTTTAATAAGCATGTTCCGCTGCTTTGTTGGACATTAACGCTATTTTCCTTGTTGTTAAGAAGCATGTTTAGCCTTGTTAATATGTCGTTACCTTTGTTATATAAAAGCATGTTCTACTATTCGCTATTTTGGACATTAAGAGTATGTTTTACTTTTACTTCATTGTTATACGCTGTCGTATCTCCATCGTATGAAAGCATGTCCTATACTAGCTTGTCTGATTCGCAAATTCCTCTATTTCTTTTATAGTCGTTCTATAATTGTTCAGTTGTGCCTTCGCTTTGTTTGTAAACCTTGCCATTTAATTATTGTATCGACATCCTTCATTTGTTGTTATTTACGTTCTATGTGTGCGCTACTTAAATTTGAATGTGTTAGGCTGCATTCACGTTAATAGAAACCCATAGGAAGTGTCACTTTGGGGTGGTACTCATACATGCATGAGTGAGGAAAAATGTTAAGGAATAAAGAAGTCTAAAAGAGTATTCAGGATAGGCGAGATACGCCTATCACTGAGAATAACCACGAGGGCGGGATACGCCCAAGGGGAAAAAATGTTTCAGGATGGGAGGGATTTGCCCATCACTGGAAGAAACCCTGAAGGCGAGATACGCCGGAAGGGAAGAAACCCTGAAGGCGGGATACGCCAGAAGGGGAGGAACCTTGAAGGCGGGATACGCTGGAAAGGGGATGAAAAAGGGACTTCGAGAGCTGATGGGTAGCGGAACTAGTCCGCGGTTAGGCAAAGCCCCCTACCTTGACGGCAACGGAGACCTAGTTGCAAGTAAATGGCTAAGTTCGGTCAACTATGCCATCCCCTATGACCCTTCCAATCTCCAGCTCGATGTACGAGTAAAGAATGAACGAAGAACGAACGTAATGAAAAGAATTGGTTTTGGTGGCCCCCATTCCAGGAAGAATTTAAGAGGGATATGCATAATTGTTTTTCCCCATTTCCTTACTGGGCGAAAACTCACGTCCTTACTTGTAGTGTAGGTACAATGACGAACAGATATCAAAGAGATAATCTAAAGCAGAGATGAAGGATTTGCACGGGTGAGATCAAGGCTGGCCAGGCTAAAGAGAAAAATAAGAAACGGTTGTAATCACATAAGTTTTATTATGTAGTATTCCATTGCTTAGTTTATTCTTTGAATTATTCATTTACGCTTCCGCCATGTTTTACAAAGATTTATTTTATAACGCTTCCGCACATTTTATCAATTTGTTTTTATAACGAGTTTAAAGAAAGAGTCAGTAGCGATCCAGTGAGACGCACTCTGATATGTCTTGCTTTTAAAAAGAAAATTTCAAATTTCTTACGCATTTTAACGATTTACGAAAATCCGGGTCGTTACAGTTTCAACCCAATTCTTTATATTTATAGACCCATAAAAAGAGAATTCCTGTAATACCCTGACTTTTATATCAGAATTTAAAAGGGATAAATGGAGAATTAATTGGGGTATAATTGGATTATTTGGAGAAATTTTTTTATGGAATATATTACCCCGAAAATAAGTTTAGAAAAATAGTTGTTGGGATATAATTATATCGATTATTGGATAATAATCAGGGATTTATTTAATCAGAAATTAATTAAGGAAATGGAATGGGAAATTTTAAATTGGATCCGTAATAATCGTTAATCGATATCTGGTATAAGTCGGGAGTTAGAATTTGGGTCAACAAATATACGATACATGTATTTGACGCACAAAAATATATGTGTAATATTAAATTTTTAAAATGGGGATTAATTAAATTAAGGTAGAATAAAAGAAAAAATTAAGTAAATAATTGAAGAATTGAAATAAAGAAGAAATGGGAGAATAGGAGAAGAAACCTGTTGAAATTAGAGTTGAACTGGTTCGGTTCAAAACGGTTCAGTCTGAACCATTGGCCTTTGGCCATTTGCGGGAGAAGGAGAGAAAGAAATGAGAGACAAAGAGAGACTGAGATCGTGACAGAGAGCGAAGGCAAAGGCAACGCGAAGAGAGGGAGAGAAGGAGAGAGAGAGCTCGGTGTTAGGGCCTCGCCAATGAGCTGACGACGGCGATTTCAGGCGACAAATGGTTGCAAGCTAGGGCTCGGTGGAGCGCCCGTGTTGTGGGAATGAAGGATGCCCTTGTTACGCGAAATTGGCCGCTGCGAACTCCAGGCCTTGTAAGTCGGTAATGTTGCATTGTGATTGCTCCTTCATGGCCTTCCGAATTAGACAATTCAGCAGTCGGAATTGGCAAACGTGATGGCTGGAATGGTGGGGACGAATCAGCTTATTGCTGGAGTGTGGTTGTTCGCGATTGGCTTGGTCTTCGGTTCGATCTTAACTGGTCAATTGCTAGCCCTTATCTAGATGGCTTTCCACGTGGATTCTGGGCATTGGACCCCTCTCCATTGAAATGGACAAACGTTCAGTTTTTCTCCAGTTTCACGTGGAATCTCCTCTTCCGGCCTTTAAGTTGATGGCAGGGATGGGCTTTGTGCAATGTTGAAAGCTGAGTAATGGAAATGTGAAGGGAGAGTGTTGCAATAAAAGGGCACTCTCTTGAAGCATGAAAACAGAGTAGAGAAGTTGAGGAACCGTGTGTGTTGCTTGGTTTTCTCTTGGGTCTCATCTGATTTCAGGTATACAGATCCTTCGGTTATCCTTAATTTGTATTGGTCAATTGTGCTAGATTATTGGTTGTAGATGGAGCTTGGTTGTTTCTGTTGTTGCTGACTGGATTTGAAGGGAAAGGTTTCCCTGTTCTAGAGGATATGAAACTGTTGGGTCTGTAGGGAAAGCTACTGCTGCTGCGAAGGTCTTGGAACAATTGAGGTAAGAATTAGAATGATGTTGGTGGCCAAGGGAGGCCCTACATTACGGGTTGGATTGTTTAGTTTGCTGTATGATTTGTTGAGAATGATAGAATGCTAAATGTGCTGCTGTATTATTTTGCTGAGAGGGATACAACAGTAGGAGTTATCTACGTGGAATCTTGGTTCATTCTTCTCTCATTCTGAAATCCCCAACGTCTTTAACAAGGAGTGTGATACCGGCTTGTGGAACACCCCTGATGGATATATCTCCTTGTCAGACTGAAGTGGTTAGACCACATGACCCTGGGTGTATCTCACTTTTGGCTTCCAGAAGTGATACAGCTCTCTTCTGTAATGCATTGTATGATTCACACATGTCATGTGCATTGTCTTTAAATTGCTTGTCGTGAATGGTTAATATTGTTGTGAAATCTGTCAATATTATGTGAATTATGTTTGACATTCATACCCTGTATATTGTTGTGTGCTCTCTGTATATTACGTGGCATACATGCATCATACCTAGGAATTATGAAATTGTTTACACATTGTATGTCATACTTAATATATGTAAATAGGCGTGTGGGGGTTCGGGATGATCGGTGACATTCCATACGGTAGACTGCTCCCATATAGGGAGCGGTGTGGTAGGAGTTATCTACATGGGATCTGGCTTCATCCTTCTCTCGTTCTGAAATCCCCAACGTTTTTAACAAGGAGTGTGATACCGGCTTGTGGAATACCCCTGATGGATATATCCCCTTGTCGGAGTGAAGTGGTAGGCCACATGACCCTGGGTGTATCTCACTTTTGGCTTCCAGAAGAGATACGGCTCTCTTCTGTAATGCATTGTATGATTCACGCATATCACTTGCATTGCATTTCATTCTGATTGTTGTTGAACGTTAGGCTCATTGTTTTCCCCATAATGTAGGTATGTATGAAGAACAAGAGCACAGGTCAAAGACAGTTGATGAAGAATTTGCACGGGTGTATCTTGTGGCTGGTTGGGCTAAAAGATGTAAGAAAGAGAAAAGATTTTACAAAGAGTTTTGTAATTAAATTGTAAAGGAAAACTAATGTTTTATTTCTTAAAAGTTTCCACTGCAAATTATAAAAAGGTTTTAAGTAAAGAAATTAACGATCGAGTTTTATGAAAGAAAAGTTTTAAAATTTTCAGGAGATTTTAAAGTAAATAAAAACCGGGTCGTTACAATTCCACAAGAGAAAATCCAATGGAAATCCTATTTTAATTTTATCTTCTCCTAAATAGTCTAAATATCAAATCGAAGCTTGCAAGTAATCTAGAAAATTAACTATTTAAAATCTACCCAAGCTACAGTAGACACGCAAGCAACCACTTGAGACGTCTGCTACAACTCAGTCATCCAATGGCCAACAACCATATTAACCCCAACTCATGTATTCGTGATTGCCAAAGTAACCATTGATGCCAACACTTCCACGTAAACTCCAATTCGCAAGTTCGTCCATCAATCGCCATCTAGTGTGTGTGCTTATCCATTGTGAAAACTTCTTTTGTGGATGCTAAGGCTTCCGTTGACATCAGCATCTCCATGAATTCATTAAATCCAACAACGATATTTCACTTCATCCAAACTTGCCCAGACAGCTTCCCTTTCTACACAAGCAAATGCTTTAGCTCTAACATTGTTAATCATGGCTCACTAATCCAAACGACGTCATTCCATCACTTAAAATAGTGCCGCAAACACAAATGCAGCCACGAAAACACACTAAAACATAAAACGACGAATTTTCTATTTACTTAACTCTATTAAATGACATCTTTCCCTTTCGCAGAAGAATTTTTTCTAAATCCAACAGTTCACACTCATTGTGCTAAACAAAATCCAACGATCCAACACTTTTCCGAGTCCAATGACCTCCCGCATCCAAACGACATCAAACTCTCCCGTGGAAACATCTTTTTCCAATCCAAATTGATATCAACCTTTCCCAAATCACATCCAATGGTCCATCTTACATCTGGTCTTTCTCTACACAATATTTCCTTAATCCCAAAACATAAAATATTAAACCAACTCTTAGAATTTCCTTATCATGGATTATTACACTTTATTATTTACTAACTCTAATATACTCGATTTTCCTAATTCCTTAATAATTCATACTTTATTTTATTATTTATAAAGTAAAATCATTTATTTTAACTTTCTTAATTCCAATACTTATTTACTAATTCTATTATTTTAAATCTTTCATTAAAGTTCTCCAATTGTGACAATATTTAATCTATTTAAATTCTAAATTGTCGTATTATAAATGATCATGCAAATTTTTGGGTATTACATTCCTTCCTCTCAAATAAATTTTGTCCTCAAAATTTGTTCTACGAAAAAGTCCTGAATATTCTTACTTCTAGAATCTAAATAAACAGTTCTTCCTGGAATAACACCCAAATAGGACACAACTACAAATTACCTGACACATCAGTAGGCTACACGAGATCATCATCCATGACAAGAGAAAAGACTTGAGGCGCAACCCTCTTCTAATCCCCAGTTGAAGTTGGGCAATTTCTAGATATGTGACCCAACTCATTACACTTGAAACACCATCCAGAACTAGCTCTACACTTGCCCATAAGATTCCTCCTGCACTTGAAGCATTGAACAACTTGAGATATCGTATTTCCAACCTTGTCAACCCCTGGTCCTCCCATGAATCACTTTTTCATTCCTTATAGTTCTCCATCAGTAAGGAGCCTCTTCGCAGTTCCAGTATTGGGTTGACCTTCCTTTTTCTGTTGGTTCTCCTTCAGAAACTTCCTTCTCACTTCCAAATGTTTTGAAACTTGTAGTTCAACCTATTCTACCTGCAATGCCATAGTCACAATCATCGAATAGGGTATTCCTTGAGTGTCGAGTTTCTTCACGTCTCTATAAATCTCCACCTTCAAACCCTGAACAAACTGATACACTTTAAGCTCATTAATTGCCACCATATGCAGTGCAAATTGTGATAAAGCCTCAAAATTCCACACAGTCAAAAACAGATCTAGTTTGAAGAAGCTGAGTAAAGTCTACTAACCTCTGTGTCCTAGCCGTGTGCTTGAAATACTTACTATAAAATACCTCATTGAATGTTCCCTATCCCATTTCCTTCACGTCATGGCTTGTCTTAATTGTGTCCCGTCAAAATCTTATATTTCGAGTGAGTAGATGTGTCGCTCATAAAACTCTTTCTCCCTTATCTATCATGGCATAATAAAACATGTCCTCAAGGGCCTAGATCTATTCTTCAATTGTGGTTTGATCAGAGAAACTTCCATCAAAACATCATGGGTTCTCTTAATTGTGTCCCACCAAAACCTAATGTTCTGAGTGAGTAGTTATGTCGTGCCTGAAACTCTTTCTCCTTCATCTATCATCGTATAATCAAACATGTCCTCAAGGGCCTAAACCCATTCTTTAGTTGTGGTTGAATTAGAGAAAATTTCATCAAGACAAGGTGGGTTCAACCAATGAGACTTCTCCCATCGAGCTTTGACTTAAACAAGTCGCGTCCTTTGTTGCTTCTCTCTTTGTGCCATACGCTCCAAGTATTGGAACTGACGTTCCACTAACTCAAACAATCAACCAATTGCCTCATCCCTAGCGTCTATATTATTCCTAGCCTCTCTCACCATAATTTTGTCCTAAAAATCCTAATACCAACACATAAAAAATAGGGTAAATGGCAAATCAACCATCGTGGTTTGTGATCAGTGACAAGTCAACATCGCGGTCACGTTCTTCGTTAAAAAAATCACATTGTTAAAAAAATCACTCAAGAAACCGTCACAAGACACCGCGAATTCGCGGTGTCTTCACATGACACCGCAACTTCGAGGTGTCTTCAAACAATTTCACACCGCGAATTCGCGATGTCTTCACAAGACAACGTAAATGCACGGTGTCTTCTCTCAAGACACCACATAAAAAGTGGTGTCTTCTCTCAAGACATCGTGTTTTACACAGTGTCTTGAGGTACGCGGTGTCTCAAGACACCGTGCTATAAAAGCCGGTGTCTTGACACACCAATTCGCGGTGTCTTCACAAGACACCTGCGTATTAGCGGAGCGGTGTCTACCGCTAATACGCAGTTTCTTGTGAAGACACAGCGTATTAGCGAAGACACCGTCTCTGTTTAACTTATGGGTATACATAACAGCGACCTCCCGACGGATTGTCATATTCTCAAACATTTTGTAATCAATTAGGTAACCCTGGAAAATCTAGAGAGATGAAGAGAGTGATTAGCGAAGTTGAAGAATTTGTTGAAAAGCAAATGGCGAGTGATAAATCTGTTATTAACCGTCAACTTGAAGTGGGACCCACAAGCGCATATGTGCTCCATGAGAATGAGGTACGTGGAATTGGAAATGAAATTGCGATTTTTTTGCATTCTCTATCAGTAACTCTACATGAGGAGGATAATGAGGACCTCCGTTCATTATATCAATCAACAAGTGATGAAGACATGGACATGGCCGTGAGTAGGCCTAGATGTCCAACACAAGTAGAAGGCAGCTTCCCTGGAATGGGGCTTGGTAAAAAGTACGTTCATTGAACAAGATTAGAGAAGAAATTGTTGATCATGCGTTGAAGAACGGGTACGGGATAAAATTCACCCATAGCGACGCGCATCGATTGAGGGCTGCTTGCCAAGAAGGCTGCCAGTGGCGATTGCACACCTAAAAAATGCAAGGTGAAATGACCTTTCAAATAAAATTTTACAATGACATTCACACATGCTCTAGAAAGATGGAAAGTCGTCATGCTACTGCCAAATGGGTTGCAACTCATTACTTAGACAGATTTAAAAGTAAGGCAGATTGGGACATTGCTTCCATAATTGAGACAGTGAGGAAGGATTTTAATATCAACATCAAACCCAGTCTTGCTAGAAGGGCAAGAAATGCAGCTAAAAAAATTAACGAAGGTGATGGAAATGAGCAATACAAACTCATATGGTCGTATGCCGAGGAGATTCGGAGGTCTAATCTTGGAAGCTCTGTGGGCGTGGACCTCGATATGAGTGCATTTAAAAGAATGTACATGTGTTTGGCTGCATGCAAGACGGCTGTGCTAACATGCGGTAGAACAATTATTTGTTTGGATGGTTGCCACTTGAAGGGAGCCACTTCAGGCCAGCTGCTCACTGCTGTGACCATCGACCGGAACGATGGCATGTATCCGATTACTGTAGCAGTGGTTGAAGCAAAAAATAGGAATTCATGGATTTGGTTTCTAGAATTGTTGTTCGATGATCTAAACACTCCATCTGGCAATGGATGCACAATCATTTCCGACCAACAAAAGGTGCGGTTGATTGCTTTTGCCTTATGTGTATAGGTTATGCATTTTGTAGGAATCAGACTAATATTATGAATGTTTATAAGGTTTAGTGCCAGCTGTGAGCGCGGTGGCTGGGCAAGCGGAACATTGATTTAGCATCCGACACTTGTATGTCAATTTCCAAAAACAATTTAAAGGCAGGTTGTTAAAGGATGTAATGTGGGCCACATCTAGAGCCACTACTGTGAGATAATTTGAGAGAGAGATGGGTAAGTTATTTATGCTTGACCCGGCGGCCCACAACTACTTACGTGGAATAGATGTCACATCCTGAGCCAAACATGCCTTCTGCTCCATTCCAAAGTGCGACATAAGCCTTAACAATCTGAGTGAGTCATTCAACGCCAACATCCTACCAACCCGAGACAAACTGATTCTAAGTATGTTTGACGTCATCCAGAAGGGCATCATGGGTAGGATTGTGAAAAAAAATGAAAAGAAGGCTCACTAGACTGACCTTTTGTGTCCAAAGATTAGCACTCGGCTCGCCAAACTACAACTTGCCGGGCGAAATTGGACCCCCCAGTTTTCAGGAGCTGCCCAGTTTGAGGTCAGCAACGGTAACGAACAGTACTCTGTCGATTTGGATAGACGTACTTGTACATGTTACCAGTGGGAGTTAACCGGCATCCCATGTGTCCATGCAGTCTCGGCCATTCACTTCATGAGGATATCCCCTGAGGAGTTTGTGCATGCGCACTATCACCGGAAAACATACATGGCGATGTACTCCCACTTTCTTCGGCCCGTCAATGGACCGATCAAGTGGCCTCCTGTGACAAATCTTGATCCTATTATCCCACTGCCATTTAAAAGTCTTCCAGGAAGGCCTCGCAAACATAGAATAGGGGATGTAAATGAGGCTCCAAGTAGGACAGTGCTGACCAGAAGAAATTTGAACGTCACTTGTGGTCGGTGTGGGTGTGTTGGGCACAATTCTTGCTCATGTGATAGTGGAGGTGAGTCAAGTGCCAGAGCTTGCAGAGGGCATGGCAGAGGCAGGGGCGGCAGAGGCAGGTCAGAGGGAACATTTATGGGGTTCAGAGTTCCTGAGACAGCCCCCGAGACAATTCCTGACCTAGTTCGTGAGATAGCTCCCGACAGAGTTCCTAACACGCTGGTGAGCCCATTATCACATTTTCATTTTCAATTGATGTTTGAAATATGCTAATTTCATTTGCAATGTATTGTGTAGGAGTCTGATGTGCAAGGTCCACACACACAATCGTACACAAACTTGGACCTTAACCTTCCGTGACACATAAGGAACACAATTGCTTTACAATTTCAGTTGATGGATAGTTTCATGTTATTTAATACTTTTCTAATTGTAAATGATATTATGAGGAATAATAATGCACTGACGTTGATTGTGTTGAGTTTAAGGTGATTGGAAGTGTTATGTTATGTACTCTCTGGTTGTGGTTGGCTATAGTAATGTTGGGTTAGTTAAGGTAAGATATATTGAATTGCTAGTATGCAAATGTTTGCATGTGTGCTACTTGTAAACATTAAGCATTAAGTATGAAAAATTGTACAATTTCTACAAAATTCTGGGCAGAACCTACCCTGTTTCTTTACTCCCCCAACGCAATTCTCATACATCCTTCACAAAAGCCCACAACAGTTCCAGTATCTTCTCAAGACATTGTTCATCCAGTATAAACTACAACGGAAATCATTGAACTACAGATCAATTACAACGCAAATGTGCACAAATTAAATTACAATGGAAACTACACCAGAGAACAAAGCAAATGTAGACAAATTAAACTAAACTAAACATAAACTACAATAGAACTATTTGAACTAAATCACGGCGCTTGCTTCTTGGACCGTGTCCGTGGAGGAGGCGGTGGCTCGCAAAAATCCTTCATCAGAAAAGGTCCCTTCGGGTCCAAGAGAACTCCGTCTGCAGCAGCATACAACTCACCATCATAATGAAAGATTGCAGGGTCGTGCTCGTGGAATGGTTCTTCAATCTTGCATTGTGCCAGCATCCTCATCCCCTTGCTTGTACACCGGAAGATGGTGTATGGACTACAATGCAAAGAGAACAATTGCCCGTTAGTGACGCAGAAAGCAATATTAAAAATTTACACAAGAGAAAGTAAATACTCCTTTTTGTTTGATGGAGCTACAATGATAGATATTGACTCCGGCAACAATCCCTGATTCGCAAATTGAGTGTGCAGGCCAACGGACGACATAAACAACCCATGCTTTGGGTGTGACTGCAATGTAAACAAGTCATAAGATTATCTTAGGGAACATGACCATGAACAATAACCAGGAGAAGCGAGATGGTGATTTACGTGAATCCACCCTAATGTCAATAGATGATTCTCCTGATGATACACGAATACGGCTGTATCATTGACCGCAACGCACTGGATATAAATTTGGATGAGTACTAACATAAAATCTTACACATTAACATACAAAGAAGGGTTTGCACCGTATCTGGTGTCTCGACTTGCTCTGGAAAGATGATATCAGTGACGACGTAGTGCTCGCTGATCAGCTTTCCCCCAAGAACTGCGCACGTCTCTTTGTTCCTCCGTGTATTTGTCTGGACATACACTTTGAACATGGACATGAGCTCCAAAGACTGCAACAAAAAATGTGAAAACCCCAACATACTAACAAAACATGAACGTGATTGAAAACGAAATTAAAGACGTACCATGCGTATAGATCTATTGTGCCGAGGTTGGACCTCCCTAGCTCCAGGTGCTCCTTGGTGTCTTCTGACAGGGTCGCTGCAAATCAACAACACATCATCACGTGAAACAAGCAATAAAGTAAAAATGGACTTTGGGTACAACATAAATAACCTACAAGCGAAATGTGAAATTAGGTGCGTCAAAGGACAACGATGAGGATGATGAACGGGCTAATCGCCTCCCATGTCTCTTGAGTGTGTCCAACACCTCATGGTGTCACTCCTCTTCTCGAACATGCCATTGTTCTGCTTGGTGATACCTCTCTGTTGCGAGATCCACTTCTTGAATATGCCACTATTCTGTGGCGCTATGCCTCGCTACAGCAAGCTCCATTTCTTGCACACGCCACTGTTCTGCTCCATGATGCCTCTCTAATGCCTCCACTTGCCACTATTGTGCAATGCCCTACCTCTCTTCTGCCAGCTCTTCTGCTCTTCGTAGCTGGATTTGTTGCATTTGCATGTGCTCCTCCATCATTTCCATTCTGCTCATCGACGCATGATGGAGCTCATCCATTCTTTTCATCCAGGCAGACAACTCCTCAGGCATTGCAGTAAAGTGTGATGATTGTGGAAGCGGCGGCATTTCATATGTGGGGGCTGCATATGTGGGGGCTGCATATGAGGCGGCTACATCCTGTGTCTCTGAGCAAGGAGGAGGCAGCATTTGATATGAGGTGCCTGCATACTGAGGCTCTGCGAGGGGTGGAGGTGCTGCCTTCTTCTTTGACTTGCGGAACCATTCGCCTCCAACTTGAGTGATACCCAATCGGTCCAAGTTGGCTTGGTTGTAGGTGTTATTGGCTGTCGCTTCAAATCTCGGCTCATTTGCAGAGATGTGTACCCCAAACTGTTCAACTATACTCTAGATCAGCCAGTTGTACGGTAGGCTCATTGATGGGTTATTGACGACCTCTTGCATGTGCTTCGCAATGACATATCCGATGTTCACCTTTTTTCCCCTGAACACCTTATCCAAAATATAAAGATCAATGCTGGTAACATGGTCTCGATGCCCAATCCTAGGCAAAATCGTGTACGTCAATATCAGGTGGATCACTCAGGCTATTACATTCAACTCCTTAGCCTTTGGCTTCTTGTAATGCGCAATCTAAGGATCTCGATGCAACAATTTAAGCACCGCTATCCCTTCTCCTCGCTTGACAAATGGTGGCTCCCGAGATATGTGATAATATTCATCGATTGCCCGTCTATCACACATTCAAGCATTCTATTGAGGTCGTTGGGAGTGAACCTCAACTCCCGTCCAAAAATGTATGTTTGTACCTCTACTGGCTCCTCGGACAGTTGGAAATTTGCATAAAACATTTTAATAACTCTCTCGCAGTATGTGCCCCCCATCTGGCACAACCCGACTAATCCAGCCTCTTCCAGCATATGTTGAATTCCCATTTATGTGAAAGAGTCAAAATTGACTATTTTTTAAACAATAATGCCACGGTGTTCTATATCTGCTTCATACTGTCTTTTGCCATCGTCCGTCTTGAATAATAACTTTGCTTCTCCTTGTTCAGGGACGGCGGTGTCTTCGTCTTCCAGCGTCGTCGCTCGTTGAACTTTTTCCACCGCCTCGAGTTGAACATCTTCCCCCCACACAGCTTCCACCGCCTCGATTGCTCATCTTTCACTAGCCTCTGCCCTTGTCTTCCCACGCTTCTGCATCAATTTCCTAGCTCGGTAAAACATTGTGCTTCTTGAGTAATTCGCCAACCTACAAACCCAACGAAATGTCATAAGTCAGTATAACAGTATTTACGTAAATAGTTTCTCTTATATAAATCAAAGTAAACAACAAAAAATCCTTTCACCACAATATTTATCACAATGATGGCGGTTGCATCTGAAGACACCGCGAATTAGTTTCATGTTGAAACTAATTCAACAAATACAACAAATCTAATCAATGAAACTAATTCCACAAATCTAATCCAATGAAACTAAATCAACAAATCCAATCCAATGAAACTAATTCAACAAATCTAATCTAATGAAACCAATTCAACAAATCTAATCAATGAAACTAATTCAACAAATCCAATCCAATGAAATTAATTCAACAAATCTAATCCAATGAAACTAATTCAACAAATCTAATCAATGAAACTAATTCAACAAATCTAATCCAATGAAATTAATTCAACATATCTAATCCAATGAAACTAATTCAACAAATCTAATCAATGAAACTAATTCAACAAATCTAATCCAATGAAATTAATTCAACATATCTACTTCAACAAATCTATTGGATCCGGCTCACTCACCGTGATAGAAGACAGGCTCAATGGTAGGGCACCGTGCGCTTGGGTCTACACTTCGCAGTGATGGAGTTCACCGGGGAGTCGATGCGTCCCTCTCGCTCGGGATGCTCTGTGCTCTTCGCGGGTTTCTGGTTGGTCGCGTCGCGGGGATCTGGTTGGACGCGTCACGGGTTTCTGGTTCGTCCCGTCGTAGGATCTGGTTTGTCGCTTGCCACAGGTTTCTTCTCACGAGACTTGAGACATGGTGTCTCAAGACACCGCTTTTATAGGGCGGTGTCTTGAGAGAAGGCACCACGCATTCACGATGTCTTATGAAGACACAGCGAATTCACGGTGTCATGTGAAGACACCGCGAATTCGCGGTGTGAAATGGTTTGAAGACACCGCAAAGTTGCGGTCTCATGTGAAGACACCACAAATTCGAGGTGTCTTGTGATGGTTTCTTGAGTGATTTTTTTAATAATGTGATTTTTTTAACAGAAAACGTGACCGCGATGTTGGCTTTATCATTTTTCCATACGTCAGTGGTTAACTTGTTAAAAAAATAACCATAGTGATTGACTTGTCATTGACCACAAACCACGATGGTTGATTTGTCATTTACCCTAAAAAATAACTTGGTAAAAAAACTATCACCTAAGTCGAATTTCAACCACAAATGGACCCCAAAAAACGACGTTTAAGCCCTCAAATAACGCTTTGAAGTTAGAAAACCATTTAGGGGTTAATTCGTGACTAAATAAATAATTCCTATTAGGGATTATCTCCCCACATTTTAGGGTTAATTCATGACTAAATAAATCATTCCTATTAGGGATTCTTCGCACATATTAAGGTTAATTCGTGATTAAATAAATCATTCCTATTAAGGATTATCTTCGCACATCTTAAGGTTAATTCGTGATTAAATAAAATCATTCCTATTAAGGATTATCTTCGCACATATTAAGGATAATTCATGATTAAGTAAATCATTCCTATTATTAGCACATGTTAGGTTAATTCATTGACTAAATAAATAATTCCTAATGAGTAGTATGAAAACAAGAAGCGTGACACTCCGAGAAACTCAAGTAAAAGACCAAAGTCATGAGGTACCTACTCCCGATTCCGAACCTCACCAAGGGGGTGAGTCAAGTCTTCAAGGCCAATTGGATGGTTTGTCGGGCTTAGTTGGAGACCTTGGTAAGCAACTTGCAGACGTATCTTTGGGTTTACGTCAAGTGATGGAACAAATTGGACGCAATAATGGCCGTAATTTTATTCCCGAGCAGAGAAGATATCAAGAGACACCTCAATGACATCAAGGAGAAGTTCCAAGAGAACGCTTCTATGAACCGAGACCCCAATACGAGGACGAGCGGGTCGAACCTCAAAGACGAAGGACCCGAAACTATGACTACTCGGAAGACGATGAATGGACGTTAGATGAGGAAGAGAATTATCGTCCAAGACGCTATAAAGATGAGCAAGATCTACGAAATGCTAAGATATCTATCCCACCTTTTAATGGAACTTGTGATGGAAACACATTCCTCGACTGGGTAGATAAAGTTGAAAAGGTATTCGATTGCCATAATTATTCCGAGCGAGTCAAGATCCAACTCGTAGCCCTCGAATTGACGAACCACGCGGCCTTATGGTGGAACAATATAAAAACCCAACGCATGCGAGAAGTGGGGTAGCCAATTCCTACATGGGATGTTATGAAAAACCTCATGCATAAGAGATTCGTCCCCAAGCATTATAAGCATGAACTTTACCAACAAATCCATAGCTTGCAACAAAACAACCAAACCGTTGACGAATATCTCACCGAATTTGAGACGCTTAAGATGCGTGGAGGAATTGAAGAACCTGAAGAACAAGTTGTCACCAGATTCATCAGAGGTCTTACCCGAGAAATTGGAGATACGATTGAGTTGCAACAATTAGAGACCATGGACATGGTTGTACAATTAGCCCTTACCGTTGAGAGACAATTTAACCGCAAAAGAAAAGTCAACTACCCCTCCAAGTTTACCCCGAAACCTCCAGAAATTAGGAGACAACCTCCAGCTTCCAATAATGCAACTCCATGGAACAAAGGAAGAGAGCCAGCTAAACGCAATTGGCCACCAAAAGAGTCTAGTAGCAAAACCGATATCAAAGATAAGCCCACTGGAATTAACCAAAAGGCAAGGGACATCACGTGCTTTAAATGCCATGGCAAAGGACATTACGCGAGTGATTGCGCAAACCGTCGTGTGATGATTTGCAGAGAAGATACCGGTGAATGGGAAAGTGAGGACGATATTGGACAATATAGCAATGAACAAGCAACTGCCGAAGAGACTGACACGGACGATGATGCGTGCCCTCCACAAGACGGACCTCTACTGATGGTCATCAGTCGTGCGCTCATGTCACATCACATCAAAGAGGACTGTCAAAGGGAAAACATATTCCACAGTCGTTGTGCTGTAAAAGATAAAGTGTGTTCCGTAATCATTGACGGAGCAAGTTGTGTCAATGTTGCTTCGCAAGACATGGTCCAAAAACTTCAATTGCCAACCCTTGCACACCCACACCCATATAAATTACATTGGTTGGATGATCAAAATGACATCAAGGTCACCAAGCAAGTAACTGTTGACTTTACAATAGGAAAATACAAGGACTTAGTTCTTTGTGATGTTGTTCCCATGAAGGCTAGCCATTTGCTACTCGGAAGACCTTGGCAGTATGATCGCAAGGTAACTCACGATGGATTCTGTAACCAATATTCCTTTAAATTCGGAGGCAAACCAATTAAGCTTTTATCTATGACTCCCGAACAAATTGCTAAGGATCACGCGGTGAGAAAAGAACAGAAGACTAATGAGAACCTCTTAATGTCCAAACAAGAAATGAGAACTTGCATAGCTCGAGGAGAGACACTTATTCTTGTTTTGTTCCGAGATAGAGTGATGGAACTTGGAGAAATTCCACCACCTATCAAACACCTGCTGATCAAATTTCAAGACATTTTTCCAGAAGAACTACCCCATGGGTTACCACCTTTAAGAGGTATTGAACATCAAATTGACTTAACCCCTGGAGCAGCCTTACCAAACCGCCCGGCTTATCGGATGAGACCAGAAGAGACAAAAGAGCTTCACACCCAAGTACAAGACTTGATGGACAGAGGTTATATACGTGAATCAATGAGCCCTTGTGCTGTGCCAACATTATTAGTACCCAAGAAAGATGGCACCATGAGGATGTGTGTTGACAGCCGAGCCATAAACCAAATTACTATCAAGTATAGATATCCTATCCCAAGGCTCGAGGATATGTTGGATGAACTCTGTGGCGCATCTATATTTTCAAAGGTGGACCTTAAGAGTGGGTACCACCAGATTCGCATGCGAGAAGGTGACGAGTGGAAAACTGCCTTTAAGACCAAGTACGGCTTATTCGAGTGGATGGTCATGCCTTTCGGCTTATCAAATGCCCCCAGTACCTTCATGCGATTAATGCACCATGTATTAAAGGACCTATTGGGTAAATTTGTTGTCGTTTACTTCGATGATATTTTGGTATACAGTCTAGACCTTCCACAACATGTCACTCACCTTAATGTTCTATTTGAAACCCTTCGCAAAGCAAAACTTTTTGGAAATCTAAAAAAGTGTTCTTTTGGACAAGAGAAGGTCTATTTTCTTGGATTCATCATATCTAAAGATGGAATGGAGGCTGATGAAGAAAAGATAAAGGCCATCAAAGAGTGGCCTACACCAAATGGGATATCAGAAGTAAGGAGTTTCCATGGATTAGCTTCATTCTATCGGCGATTTATACGAGATTTCAATTCTATTGTTGCTCCTATTACCGAATTAACGAAGAAAGGAGTAGAGTTTACTTGGACTCCCAAGTGCCAAATGAGTTTTGATACTATTAAAGAAAAGTTGTGTAATTCTCCGGTTTTGGCACTTCCTGACTTCAATAAAGTTTTTGAGATCAAAAGTGATGCTTCAGGAGTTGGAATTGGAGCAATGCTAACGCAAGAAGGCAAACCTCTGGCCTACTTTAGTGAGAAACTTAAAGGAGCTACCCTTAATTACTCTACATACGATAAAGAGTTCTATGCAATCATTCGGGCACTTGAACATTGGCAACATTACCTCTTATCTAAAGAGTTTGTCATCCATTCTGACCATCAATCACTTAAGCACATCAAGAGTCAGCATAAATTGAATAAGAGACATGCCAAGTGGGTCGAATTTTTAGAAAGGTTTCCATACACTTTAAAGTATTTGAAAGGAAACGAGAATGTAGTCGCGGACGCTCTCTCTCGCAAAAGAATCCTTTTCACCGAATTGAGGACAAAATTTTTTGGATTTGAGTGGATCAAGAATGCTTACGAAACCGATAAAGATTTTGGTTCTCATTATGCGAAATGTCTAACCAAACCCGATGGGGGTTTTTGTTTGATAGATGGATTCCTTATGCATAAAGGAAAAGTTTGCATTCCTCGAGGTAGCCTACGACTTAGCCTAGTAAAAGAGGCTCATAGTGGAGGTTTAGCGGGACATTTTGGGGAAAAGAAAACCATTGAGCTACTTAAAGAGCATTTTTATTGGCCACGTATGATGCATGATGTACACCATCTGTTGGATCAATGTGCTACTTGCAAGAAAGCCAAGAGTAAAGTCTTACCGCAAGGACTATACATGCCCTTACCAGTGCCTACCCATCCTTGGATCAACGTAAGTATGGACTTTATCTTAGGCTTACCACGGACCGCAAGGAGCAAAGATTCTATTTTAGTGGTCGTGGATAGGTTCTCAAAGATGGCTCACTTTTTGGCCTGTAATAAGACTGATGATGCCCCTAATATTGCTGACCTCTTCTTTAAGGAGATTGTCCGTCTCCATGGAATACCACATTCAATCGTGTCGGATCGCGACACTAAATTTTTGAGTACTTTCTGGAATGTTTTATGGAGAAAATTGGGAACAGAACTGTGTTTTAGCACATCCTTTCATCCCCAAACGGACGGACAAACAGAAGTCGTCAATAGGACTTTAGGCACATTATTGAGATGTACCATGGGAAAGAAATTGGGAAATTGGGACGTTCTTCTCCCACATTTGGAGTTTTGTTACAATCGATGTGTTCATTCGACAACCCACAAGACACCGTTTGAGGTTGCATATGGTTTTAACCCTTCAACGCCTTTGGACTTATTACCCTTGCCGACCAAAGACCTTATCAATGCCTCTGGTGCACATAAGGCCGAGCAAGTTAAGAAATTACATGAGACAGTGCACGCGGCTATTAGGAAGAGCAATGAGGGTTACGCCAAACATGCCAATAGAGGGCGTAAGGAAGTGATATTTAAAGAGGGGGACTTGGTATGGTTGCACCTAAGAAAGGAAAGGTTTCCTGACAAGAGACGTTCGAAGTTACTCCCAAGAGCGGACGGACCTTTCAAAGTCTTGGAAAGGATAAATAATAATGCTTATAAGATTGACCTTCCCGGAGACTATGGTGTGTCAGCCACTTTCAATGTCCAAGATCTATCACCCTTCGTGGGTGATGACCCTATTGAGGAAGAAGACGACCTCCTATGTTTATCATTCTAGACAATTATTCTACTTACCTATCCTAGGTGATTTACATGCTCAAGTTTAATTACTTTAGTTACTTACACTAGTCGGCTAACATGCTCCCTAACATTTTTATCTAAGTTCTTTGACATACTTGAATCCGATTATTACTTATTAATTTAGTTAATTACAAGCTAATTAAACATGCTCACTTAGTCAATTACATACCCAACTAGTTAGTTAATTATATACTCTGTCAATGTTAATTAGACATACTAATTACACGCTAATTACCTGACATCTTTAATTAATTAATGTGCTCAACAAGTAATCCTATTTAGTATCTAATTAATTATCTTAGTGGGTCAACATACTCATTTATTTACTTAACCACATGCTTAGCTTAGCTAATTAGTTATCATGCTCAATTCAAAATATTAAACATGCTATAATTTATCGTTTAGTTATTAGCCTAATTAATTGCATGCTTAATTAACGTAATTAGTCAAGCTACCCTAATTTAATTGGTTAAGCATGCTTCAAGGTTGCGATTTCCATTCTAACAGAGTCCTATGTAATTTACCTTCAAATGAAGATTTTCTTGTTATCTTAGTTATAATTAATACACCAATTGAACAAGCTCCTCTAGTGTCGTTTTAGTTAAATTAACATGCTCGGATTCATAATTTAACAACTAGTTAATTTACATGCGAATAGCTAGCTAGCAGAGAGGTTAACCAACCATGAGCACAGAAATAGGCTACAGTAATAACACTAACATAAACAAGGGAAACCATAGTTCATTTTTACTCATCTCATCCTCGGGTACTTTTCTCTTCAACATTCTCTATTTCTCTATTTTACAGCAAGCTATCTAACACTTTCACACCAAAAATCATCAACTAAGACACACCTACAGAGTATGATCAAGGGAATAATTGTGAAGAATTCAATAAAGTATTCAATCACAGGCTAACAACAACAAGGACATCCTACAGAGCATCAATACAGAATATGACAGCAGAAAATCATCCAAGGCAATAACAATTCAAGACTATTATCTACAATAAGCTAAAAACATTTAAATCAGCTAAGATTAAACATTAACTACAAATCATCTAACAACTAACAATAATCATACAAGGAGACTTTACCTAAACTCACACACCCATACTTGTGGTGTATGGCCTCAATGGCCAAAACACCCCTTAATCCTTACCAATTTGAAGAACACTCAACAAACAGGGACAACTGCCACTCCCCAGCAAGCAGTAGCTCACGGATGACAGGGAGCTGCACTCAGCAGCTCACTTCCAGCTCACTCACATAGCTCACTCCTCACAACCCACTCTTTCAACTCACAACTTAAGCACCTAACAACACTCACATCACACTTAACTCTGCACTCACAGATAGAGAAGCTCACAGGGGAGGAGAGCTTCTCCCATAAAAGGGGAAAATGAAGACTGAAATGAGAGAAGGCAGGGGAGATGAGGACATTACCTAGAAGAGGGAAGAAAGACACCATGAGTGCCTAAGGGTAGAGAGGGAGATGGCTGGCATGGCAGAGAGGCGCCCAGCTATGGCATAGGGGGCGACTTCATCGTCCCAGGGAGGGGAGTCGATTTCCTTGTCTCCCACGGGTGCATTTATGTGCTAAACGACAAAGATTTCTAATTATTAACCCTAAATTTATGAAGAACTGGGTTACTTCGGACGAGTGCGAACGCATTGGTCTCGTCCGCATTGGTACGCAAGGCTAAATATCGCAGGCTAATTCGAGGCTTCAGACGGGAAATTGCGTCCCCGTCCTGTACGTACTGTCCGAAGGTGAGTTTCGTACGCTAAATCACCTCCGCACTATCGTCTGAAAGGGTCTTACAACCGGACAAAGGCAAAACGGATGATACCTTAACTCATCCATAGTGTCCCAACTCGTCCAAAACTGTCCAAGTTTAGAACAGATTTGATGCGGACGCAGGCTTCCTCGTCCACAACACTACGACATAGTGTACTCAGGACGCCAAATCACGTCCTGAGTCTCTTCCCAACTCTTCCCTGTGTGCGCAACATGAATACGGACGATACATCTCGTCCGCAGTGTCATCCGCATGTTGTCCGTAACTTCACAATACAGTGAAGTCAGGACGAGACATCGCTTCCCTAAGTCGTCCCAAGCTCTCGGGAAGGCGCTCCACACGTTTGCGGACGACATGACTCATCCGCAGAGTCGTCCAAAACACTCTGGGAAGCTCTTCCCACGTTTTTCTCGCTAACTCCTATCCCGTATCTATTCCCTCGTGAATACCCGTCACAAAATGACACGTATAAATACGTGATACAATACCCCAAAGCTTCCAACACTTGATTACATCATGTATATGAGAGAAACATTAGCAGAATTACCCTTAAACTTAACACTCTAGAATGTCTTTGGTAATACCCTGATAATCGTCCGACTTAAAAAATATCGGGGTGTTACATAAATAGTACAAAAAAATTCCATGCATAAATTTCAACCTTGAAATTTTAAATATACTTTCAAACTTCTCACCAAGACTTCATACTTCTAACAAACAACTATCAAAATACTGATCAACAAAGATTGAAATATTATAACTTACCTTTCTGAAAACATTCAAATATACAAGTTTTTGAGCTCCAAATTTGGTCAACTTAATCAATTCCATTGATCAAAAAATTTTATTCCAAGATGATATAATTTCACAACATAAAAGGTGCGTTTTTCTTACCGTATATTTCAACTCTGAACTTCAACTCATAGCAATTTTTCTCACCCAACAATTTATTTTTTTCTCTAGTGAAAATTTCCAAAATGAAAAAGGGGTAAAAAAAATCTGAGAAGAAGTCCTTAAATGGCGATCAAAGGAATAGTTTTTTCCTTTGAAGGAAAATTACATAAATAAATTAATTGTCATCTTTTATTTAAAAAGAAAATTATATAATTATCCCTGAAAAGTAACAAGTAGTATGATGTGTTTAGGGTAAAACATGTGAGAAAAATTGTGAGGGCTTAGAAACCAAATAGACAATATCGTACATGTGGGATGGGTCATTACAGATATGTCATGATAAGCTATCTTCAATTATTCGCAATGTGTAGTCACATATCTAAACAATTATACGTCACAACAAACAAAGACCCAACTTACAAGCCATGTAAATATGGTAGTCATGGCTGGTATGCATATATAATAATAAATGTAGTCACAAAAGTAGACATGTAGAAAAAAAATTATAGTAATAAAAAACTGATATTTTATGAGACAAAATATGTTTGAAAACATTGATATGGACAACCGAATATAATAAATAAAATCATACCACAAATAATGGTTTACCTCTCGATACTTCTGACATCCCCACCCTCATCTACTCCAATACATTAATCTTTCTCACCTATAATTGTACTAATATATCAATACACTTTTAAAACTTTGAGAAATTGACAAATAAACCATCATCTTTTACTATTTGTGATAAACTAATAATCATCTTTTTTTTACTAATAAATTAATCACCGAATTATGAAAAAATGACGGAATAAGCACCGCGATTGCATTTTTCGTTGTGTTAAATTGTTAAACCGCGGCGGTTTATCATAGTTTAGGGGTTAATTTGTTGAACTGAGGCGGTTCATCATAGTTCAAGGGTTAAAAACCATGGCAGTTTGTCATCATAGTTTAGGGGTTAAATTATAAAACCATGACGGTTTGTCATCATAGTTCAGGGGTTAAATTGTTAAAATAGTGGTAGTTTATCATAGTTCAGGAGTTAAATTGTTAAACTGCAGCGGCTTGATAAGAAGAAAATTCTCTTCTTTCACGTATCGCAACGGTGAATCTTTGAACATCGATAATTCTCTCAATTTTCAATGGTTTTGGATGCTTGAGTACTCATTTTCTATCTTCTTTTCGCGATGCACAAGTAGAAAACATCTGTTTTGTCATTCGGTGCTTATCAGAGCAGATTTGGGCTAAAAAATGTGCGGAGCTTCACGGTTTTGAATTGTCTTAGGGAAATTAAAGGACTTAAAAGTGTTTTTAGGCCCCAAAAGTGGGACAAACTGTCTTTGGTATCTTGCCAGCACGTAGATCTCGTAAAGTTATGCGAAATAAAAAAAAAATTCGTCCACATCGATCGACTAAGCGCAAAGTTATGGCCTTCCAAAGTTTTCAACTAAATAATCTCATTTTTCCCGTGCCCAAATCTGCTCTGATAAACACCAAATGACAAAACAAATATTTTCTAATTGTGCATTGGGAAAAGAAGATAGAAAACAAGTACTCAAGCGTCTAAAACCATTGAAAATTGAGAGAATTATCAATATTCAAATATTCACCATCGCAATAAGAAGAGAATTTTCTTCTTGACGAGGACCGCCGCGGCTTGATGAGGAGCTGCCGCGGTTCATCGACAAACTGCAGCAGCTTGATGACACACCGCTACGGTTTGTCGACGAACCGCAGCAGCTTGACGACAACAAACCGTAGCGGTGTGACAACAAACCGCTATGGTTCCTTGTCATGCCGCGGTGGTTCCTCGTCAAAGTGTTTAACAGCAAACGTGATAGCGATGGTAGCGGCGTCATTTTTTCATAGTTCAATGGTTAATTTGTTAGCAAAAAAAAATGATGATTAATTTGTCATAAATAGTAAAAGATGACAGTTGATTTGTCATTTTCCCTAAAACTTTAGAACATTTGTTGGATTCCATTAAAGGGATAAAATTTATCTTGGGAATGTGTCGGGAAAATTTCACAAAAAAGTGTTTAAAATAGACATGGCTCCACGGTGCCCAAAATTTTGGGTGTGGCGTCCCCTCATAAATAAACGTGCAACTTGGTAAAATTAATATTTTAGATTCGTGAAAAAAGTATTCTACTATATTTTATATTTTTTCTATAATATCATACGGTCTACTAAAACCTTTGTTCTCTACTATAGCATCAAAGTTTGTTTTTAGTACAGGTAAAGGTATATATGATGAATGAAAAAGATAACTTCCATCTGATTTCATGAAGGCACTCCATTGCATCAAAGATTAGAACGACACGAAGACAACATATCAACATCTAGATGATCTAAGCTTAGTGAGCTAGACTGTTTCAGACTCTGCTCAGTTCAGCTTGACTCAACTTGTCTGGTTCGTTTGTCACCTCTACCTCCTCCGCACCACAAGCAATGGGTGTCACACATCTGGGTTGCCTAGGAGAACAACCCAGCGTCATAACTTGATGTTCTTCATCATTGCAGTATAGCCTACATTGCCATTTGGGTTTTTGCAGAAATTTGAGTTTCTTTTGATTTCTTAACGTGAAATGTGTTAAACCTAAACCAAATATAGTATAACTCATCAATGCTCAACGTAAACATAACTTTCCAAATGATTTGGAGTTTATCAACTCGAAATATAGTATTTATTTACATTTCTGAAACCAAACAAAAACCACCCAAAGGGTCTAAATATGACATACATTTGAAGTTCATTGATCTGTAGCCATAATTGAAGGAACTCCAGCTCTAATTATCAACTTCTCCGCTCGTCTCTCTGCAGCCTCTTCCACTCTTCCCTTCCAAAACAACTCGTACTCTACCATTAGATTGAACTTCATCCTCCGCACTAGCAAAGAAGAACATCTTATAAACATAATCTATTCGGCGCAACAAAACATAAGGAATTGATATTAGGCCATGACTAATACTTAAGACAAGACCTCTGCTGACTAACTTGGTATGCCAGTTACTCATGACATGTTTTTTCCAAACAATCACGTCCAACTGAATGATGAACTTGCATTGTACAATTCATCGCCGTTGCCAAAGCTATTATTCTTCAAGTAAACTCGGCTAGAACAAACTGAAACAACTCCACATACACGACCCTTTACAGACGCTTGAAGAGCTATAAAATAAGCAAAAAATGGAGAAGACAGTCCTAAAAGACTGCATAAAAAGCTTAATCTAGATACACCAATGGCGTAATGTGTCAAGATGCTAAAACCCAAAACAACACTCAGCACAAACAGAGCCAGAAAAAGAGAACCCTGATGAATGAACTTCGGTCGAATAAGATTTTGGTATATGGATTTAGATGAAGCCATGGTCATAAAAGAGGCAACCTCCATGGATGGAGACCTCAAAATAGCTAAAAACAAGCCTCCCTCTTTCAAGAGAGCTTGCAAAAAAGTAGATAGTGAAATTAGCCACGGCCCCCTGAAAACAACCAAATAACTACTCAAGGTTTCACCGCAGATTGACTTTTAACGGACCAAAAAGTATGCCAAAATGTACTTCTTCTTGCCCGAATCCTCCATCAATTTGAATCCAGATCTCAAACTCAGACGAGGATATCACACCTCCACAAGCTCTCTACCAGCAGCACCACCATGCTGCTGCTGACCGAATGGCAGTTTTGGAGATTCAAGCCCACCAGTGTCTTGCCCAATCTTTTCAAAAACGGCAGACTCTTGTTCGATACTTTAGAACACCCAGATATCGAAAGGACTCTAAGAGAGAGTTGATCTGCGCGAGAAAGTACAGCAAGGCCAGAATCAGAGATTCCACAATTAGAAACATTGAGCTCATTAAGTAATGGGCAATTAGCCGAAATTGCTACTAAGCTCAAATCTGTAATTTTACAACACCCTTCAAGGTTAAGCTGTTCGAGTGTTCCTCCATGTAGCCTAGCCAGGGCCACAACCATTGCATCAGTCAAATTTAAACAGCCGTTAAGATTCACCTTCACGGGTCCTTCTAAGCTCTCTAAAAACGGAAGAACTCCATCGTTTGTTAAGCTACACAGCCCGCTTAGCTCCACATGTTGAAGCAAAGGGCAGAGTTTCCCAATCACAGACAAACTGTCAGACCCGAAACCAGGGCAGTTTCTTATTATAAGTGATCGAAGGGATGAATCACAAGAGACGGGCATTTCGAGAGATTCGTCTTTAATTCCCATGCACTTTACAAGAATCAAAGACTTCAAGGTTAAAATGGCACCATTAATACCCATTATAGTGACTCTATTACACTCCTCTAAATGCAGGCCTTCGAGCAAGACTGCAGATTTAGCAAAATTGGCCAGTCCAATATTGGAAACGAAGCAACACTTTCGAAGATACATATGCTTAAGGCTTGTGAATCCCTTACCCATAGCTGCAAGGCTTACATCTGTTATTCCCCTACAAGACGTAATTGTCATTGAGGCGAGATTTTTCAGGCCTTTACCATTGCCCATGACCCAAAATCCTTTCTCACTAACCCTTTGAAGGGCGCTCAAGATCAGATTGGATAGAGCTACTCCATAATGGCCAATCACAGCAAGGCAGAAATCAGTAATGTTCAAGCCCTGGAGCTTTACCTTAGTCAGCACTGAAGAATCTGATGTAAGTAAGCTCGAGACACCATGATCGCCAATGAGAGGACAATCTCTGACAGAGATAGACTGTAACTTAGAGGAGAATTTTCCAATGGCTCGCAAACCCTCATTTCCAATCTTTGGGCAGGATTCTATGTTTAAAACAGATAAATTAGGGCATTTTTCTGCAATCGCAATCAAACCCTTGTTGGAGATTGAAGGGCATTGACAGAGGTCAAGTTTCTCCAACAAATAGCATTCTTTAGCTATTTCTAATAAACCTTCATCCCCAACACATGAGACATTCCACAAAGAAAGACTCCTTAGAGACGAGCAGCAGCGGGAGATTGCTGCAAGACCGAGATCAGTCACTCCACGCGTAGAGTTGCTGCCGAGAATCGAAAGCTTTCCCAATCCCCCTCGCCCACCTGTTCCAACAGCTATGGCAGCAAGTCTGACATCTGTTGCTTTCTTTCCCTCCAAACATCTTGTAAGACATCCATCACTTTCCGTAAATTGATCTTCATCAGCATTAGCCATTTCAACATCACCAGAATCTTTAATCATCTCCTCAAAGTTTGATGATTCAACAGTATTTTTGGTAGATTGGATTGTGCCCTTCATAATTTCTGCCCTTCGAATGCTGCTCATGAGCATAAGCCATTGCTTGGAGACACAAGCGCAAGTGCTTCTCTCTTTTGCACTTTGTAAGCGTCTGAAGATCTCAAAGAGGCATTCATCAGGAAGAACTTTAATTGATGGTCTAGTGACATGCTCAAAATTGGTCATCCCAAAGATAAATGGGGCGTTGATTCGAGCACGCTTACTGGGCGGAAAGTATACATCGACATTAGAACTAACAGAAAACAGGCGACCCATATCCAAGTTATTAGAGTAAAAGGAACTCCCACCACCAAAATCATCATCACCTAACACAATTAGCAAAGCCCAAATCAAGAAAAAATTGAAGAAAACTGCCAAGATCTTATGATCTTGATCTTAAGATTCAAACTGATAAGCTATTGCCTTTTAGTACTCGAAACAATTCCATAATTTACAGCAATCAGAAGATCAGTTACATACTGAGCACTCATTCACTCGAATTTAAGAAAAATAATAAATAAAGAAAAACGAAACTCATACGATAAAATAAGCTAAAACTGAAACAAACCCAACTAAACAAGATCTAGCATGAAAACCCAGAAACTCACCGCTGTAATTAAGCAAGGTAGGCATGGCAGCAGCCATATAATCCGCAAAAACACAACTCCAAACAACTTCTCAGAGCTGACACCCCGAAGCAGATTAAAAAGTAGCTCGATTTTCCCAAAAAGGATGGAGTAGAAGCAAAAGAGAAATGGAAGAAGGGTGGAGAGCATCTGAGAAGAAACCCCAACAAGCAGGGAAAAAACATAAAGAGAGAAGAGTTGATTTTGTGAAGTGCAGCGGTGGATTTGGATGATATATAAAGGCAAATTGACAAATCAAATCCTGAAATTCGAGTTTAGTAACAAATCACAAGTTTAAATATATTTTGGCGATAAACTAAAAATTTGAACTACGATGAAGGAAGAACTCAAACTTCACAATCATATTTTTCTAAAAAAATATTGAAGTAAACACCATAAGTACATTTTCTATTTAAAAACCTCCCAGGACATCCTTCAATCACGAGGGACGACCAAAACGATTCCCATGGTAGTCATTGAATGAAAAGACAGACATCCTGCAATGTTGATAGATGTCTTGGATGAGAGAAATGAAGGTTTCCACCACTTGGATGAAGAGACGAACGTTTTTTTATGAGTTGTGAATTGACTTTAAAATTGTGTCATTTGAATAAAGAAATAAAAAAATATATCAATTCAACGTTAACACATAAACTAAAAATAGATAGAGATTTCAAAACTGGGAATGCCCGTTATAAGTTGAGGGATATTTGTCCTAAGTTGAGGGACGTCTGTTATAAGTTGAGGGACGTCCATCATAAGATAAGAGAAGTCATTTGTAAGGTGAGAGACGTCAGTTATAAGTTGAAGGACATCCTACAATGCTTTTGATATTGAGGAAACATCATCGTTTACTACGAGGTCCCTCATCCTAATATGATGTCGTCCCTTTTAAACAACGAATGTCCCTCTTCACAATGGACATCTCTAATCCTAATACGACGTCGTCCCTTTTCAACAATGGATGTCCCTCTTCACAACGGACATCTCTAATCCTAATACGACGTCGTCCCTTTTAAACAATAGACGTCCCTTTTCACAACGGACGTCTGTCAACCTAATACGACATTGTTCCTTCTAAATAACAAACATACCTCAATGCATATCCGTAAATAGCAAAGCGGATATCCGTGAACATGTTTGCGGATCAGAAGAATCACATTTCATGGATATTTGCTTTCTCTGCTTACAATGGATGTTCATCTTAATTGCAAGAAATTCGTCTCTTCACCCAGTAGTCACCATGGACATCCCTTAGCCTTAGATACCCCAAAGCTAATCTTTGGACGCCCTTCCTCATGAATTAACATTGAACATTCCTTGTCATTGAAACATGTTTGTTGTTAATCCTAGACTAACCCGTTGATGGTCCTTAACGTTTTTAAGTGAAAAATGTTACTGCAACGTTTGTTTCAGTATTTTTTTAATGGAAAACATGACTGCGAGATTTATGTCGTTCATGTTTGATATTTTAGTTGTTTGTGAAATTTCTTTAAGACTTGTGGCTTGTCCCTCACGGCAAAATTCGGGCTTTTTTTTGTTAATTTTCTATAGATATAGATTTTGGTGATGGAAATTAAAGAATTATTTGATTAAAAAAATATGTAGCTTCGTGGACATGCAATGAATCGACCCTTAAATTCCATCATCCAACCCATCATCATAATCCAACCACCTCAAACTTTACAGTACACCGAGAATTTCTTTTTTAAATGCAAGTTGCCTTAAGCTTCTTCTTTCTCACGTTTCATTACCCCATATATATATATATATTGACATGTTTTATATTTATGTCTGGGATGAAGCCTCTGTAGTTCCGTTTAGACTCAAATGTGAACCGAATCAAATAGGTTTAGTTTCTAAAATTTAAAAATAAAAAAAAAGTTTGAGTTGTTTAAAACTGAGCTTGATGTATAGGTTTGGTTTGTCTTGATTTTGGCTTATTTTTTTTTTATTTTATTGTTCAGTTTGGCTCAATTTTGATGATATTTAATCAGCTTTTGTAGGATTGGTTTGGTTTTAATCAAATTAAGTCAATTTTGACTTGGTTTTGGCTTGTAAATTTTTAAAAATTGCAAAAAAAAAAAAAAAAACCGGTTGTATTTGGTTTCAACTGAATTTTGTAATTGGAACCGAGAAACAAATCTAGAGCATTCAACTTTACTAATTTTAATTTTTTGATATTCTAATCTAATCAAATTAAATTGAAACGTTACAAATCCCAGAAAGTTAGGGAGGAAAAAATAAATGATGACACATGTTTTATTGAATTATAACTATATAATATATCAATAATCTAATGGAAGAAACTAACATGAGTGAAAAAAGGAAAACAAGGCAAGGAAATCAACCCATTTGAAATAAAGAAATTACCGTGAGAAGGAAACAAATTAAAGAGGTTTGACAAATAAAATATTGATAACATGCAAAATATTTTATTTATTATTATTTTTATGTGACTATTTATCTTAAATTATGATTTTTAGTTTAATGATTATAATCTATCATAATTGTTTTAATGCTACGTGGATAATAGTTCATAGTTATTGAAATTCAGACTATTAATATTCAAAATAATAACTTCTTAGAATTCAAGTTAGGGATTAGCAAATCTTAACTTTTATTTATATTTAATTAATTGCAACTTGATTTGAAACATTGGTTACATCAATTGTAGAAATATGTTTTATTTAAACAATCTTTTTAAGGCCATCAAACATAAAAAATATGGAATTTGTATATGAAATCAGGCAAGTGTTTTACTTTATGAGGGCATGACCTGGGTTTGTCCCTTGTTTTCAAGTCTTTTTTTTTTGGGTAATTCTCATGTCCCCATTGCTTTCCATGAACGAAGATGCTGCCTAAAACTGTCAACTTGTCCGGCTTGGGTTGTGGTCAAAATGAGAGAGAGAGAGAGAGAGGGAGAGAGATGTTGACCTGGACAATCTAGTAGAGATGGTTTTTTCTTTTTCTTTTTTTGGGAGAGACCCATGTCACGAGGGACCGCATACTTCACTGTAGTACAAATGATTCTTTCGTTTTAGACAAATTTGATAAAAAAATGTGCAATGAATTTGCGAGTGTATCAAGCACAATAATTGGGTAAGAGTAGGTCCCATGATACATAATCATGGGTTAGAAGCAACGCATCCCCTCTTTCATATTCCAGACTCTTTCTTTCATTTTCAGATGAAATTTCCTTCTTCATTTTCTGCCATTCAATCTCCTTGTGAACCATCGATGGGTTTCATATTTATGACTTTCAAGAACAAGTTGTACAAAACGTAACCCTAAATCTAATTTTGTATTTTATTTCAGAATTCATGTAAAAATCAATGTGGGTTGTCTTCGTCTGAACTATTCAATGATATTTCTGCCATTATCTACTTGACCCTTCTTCAGATCTGCGAGACGACGTCTTTCCAGCAAGTAAGGGGGCATGACCGTATCCCCATCTCACTTATTATTATTATTTTTATATTTATTGCTTTTATATATATATATGTTAGAATAAGCCAAGGTGCATTGTTTAAGATGATAACATTTGCCTTTAAAATATAGTTTTCAAGATACTTGAAAACTCTATGGTTTTCCACCCTTCCCCTACTCCGAACTATTTACTTGAGAAAATGAGAGTATGAATTTTGGCGAGGACGATTCTTGACCTGACCCAACTCAACTCAACCTGTTTTGCCTCGTTACCATCCCAAATAACGTTGATGCATAGGCTTGCCACCTAACCCTATTTATATGTTTGAATTGTTTCATTTTTAAGGTATTAATTTACAATACTTTTGAATATAAGATATTTTTTTATGTATTTGTAGCGTACAATATAATTACTTATACGTATATACATTTTAAGCTAAATGATACTCATGTGACGTAGACTATTTCAATTAAATTTCGTGCACAAGATGCACGCTAGAATTATTGTATTTTGGTGCAATGGATCAAATTGGGTTAATATGCATTGAATGTGGGGATTGGATGGAGGGATGGGAAGTCTAGGGTTTTTAGGAGTTTGAATTTTAAATTTTGGACACAGATTTCTAGAATCCAATTAGTTTTATGGCATTAATCTCTTACATGTATATGCTACACATATAATATTAAATCAAATACAGTAAATTATACGCATACTATTCTAAGTTTATCATTAATGTGACGGTGTTATGTTGAGCCTTTTACCAAACGATCAAAGCATTCATAGGTCACCAAATAGGCTATGGTTGTCGTATTAAGGATTTTTTTAGCTCATCTACTATTTGTTTTGGTACAATAAATTATTTTACAATTTATATATTTTCTTTCTAAACCTATGTTAAAGGTTTGATTTACTCCGTTAGAAGTTATTTAATTATACTATAATAAAAAAAAACAAGCACATAATCCGTGTTGTTGTGTACTCTTTCTACTTCATTTTATCTTCCTAGTGAAGTTGGTTTGTTTTAGTTTATTGCAGCTTTTGGTGGGTGAACTAATTTAATCTACCTATTCATGCTCTTAGTGTCGCATATTGATTGTAAAACCCAGCATTTCAATTGTAAATTTTTGTTATAAAAGTACGTTATTTAATTTAATTATCAACAAATTGCTGATCGAGGATTCTTACGAGTTCATCTACAAGATTGTCATAAGGACTTCATAGGTTAATTGACTCTTTATCAAATTTGTGGTTTTTTTATACCAAATTTGAGGACTTAATTTAGAATTTCATAAGTACTCAAATTTTGTAAAAAAGCGATGAAATTGATGAAGAATCGATTTACCTAATCCAAAATTCCACCAAAAGAGCGACTAATTGGCAACTCTAAAGACTAAACATCAACAAACCTCAAGGTTTTGCAAGCTGTCGATTCATGATGTTTTTAATCATTTTCAGATAATTAAGTTAAAATTCAATTTAGAATTCATAAATTCAAAACTTTTTGGTAAATATCAATAATTTTTTTTTTGCACAAAATAGATAATAATTGGTCTAGTTTGAGTTCAACATCAATTGATGTTGAGAAATCAAAAAAAAAAAAAAAAAGAACATGGTTTTGAAGAGAACAACACCATAGAACATAGGGTCACGAGGCAGGGAAGTCTTTCCCGATTTCATAGACTCATGATGTGTTGCGTCGCAACGTTGTGTTCTCAAAGTTGTGACATTGGTGATGCATGGGCACATGTGCTAATGTGTGAGTGTTGGAGCACCAAGGATATGGATCCACATCACTGGCTGCATATTTGGAGTCGCGATGCCTTGTTTGGTGGCAGCATCGTTGAGCTCAACAAGCATGTAACGACCTAATTTTCATACACTAAAAAACGTTGAGATTTAAAACATTTTTTCTTTTATAAAACCTACTGTAACGGAAGACTTTGCATTTGAAACTAAATAAAATGCCATAGATAAAATTACTTTCTTTAAATCCTTTTTGTTTTACAAATCAAATCATAAATTGAAAACATATATATGTTCTCTTTTTCCTTTATCCTTTAGCCTAGTCAGCCACAAGATCTGTAACATACAAATCCTTCATCAATTGCTTTGTACTTTCTTTACCATGCATACCTATATCACAAGACAATAACTATAAGCATAATGCTTAGTAAGAAATGAGATGCATTATAAATCATGAATTTCATTAAACATAAAACATTTCCATTTAGTTTCCTTTATTTCATTTTCTTTACTTATTGTTTCATCATTGGACACTTCACTCATAGTCTTTTCTCAATAGATTAAGTATCAAAGCATCTATATTAGGAGTCAAGTATCTAAACATCTAACCATTTATCCTTTCCTTTAGATTTATCATTGAACACTTAACTCATAGCTTTCTACATTGGATCAAGCATCCAAGCCTCCATCATATAAGTCAAGTATTCAAGCCTTTATTCATTCATCCAAGTCCATATCATTGGGAACTTGTTCACCAAGCCTTTATCATTGTTCACCAAGCCTTTGTCATTGGTTAATTATCCAAGCCTCTATGATTGGATCAAAGATCCAAGCCTTTATCATTTGTTAATTTCTCATTTTCTTTACCTTTCTTTACTTGAAATCCATATGCATTACAAGCCATTTTCTTAACATTTCTTAAAAACAATATGATGCATGTGCATAAATGAATGCATACAACTCAACATATCCTCTAGCATATCATCAATACAACATCAAAGCAACAATCATCAATATAATTATTTGAACTTAGCATTTCTTAAGTATAAACATCATCAACATGTCCTTAACAACAATAAAATCATGAACTTATCATCTATCAAACACAAGCATCTCCCAACAATGAAACCTTATCTCTTGTGATGTAGCCCAATAAGGGAAAAGACACACAACATTTCTTACCTTAGTCCCTTAAGGAAGATGATTGAACAAAGAGTTGAAGCTTTCCCTTTTCCAAACTCCTCTCTTCTTCCTTTCTTCTTCTTTTTTCTCCAGACTTCTTCCCACAGTTATCTTTCAGTTCCCTTAAGTCTTCCCCTTATAAACTCAATTTTTCCACTTTTAGCCAACCTAGCATGAGGTGGTGCTTCTTAAGCAATGAAGTGCTGAGTCACTCCCTCAAATCCTCCACTAAAATCATGATATTGCATCTTAAGTCGGTGACCCTTTACATTACTGGTCAACCATCTTCATCATATGATTTTCCACAAACTCAATCTAAGACATAACTCTGCGTTTTATTCAGAATACCGGTCGATCATTTTCTTTGGATGATCGACTGCAAATCTAGAATGTTACAATCTTTAAAGATCACAATTGACCACCCATCCATATGATCAACTGCCCCAACAATCCGAGAGCAAAACATCACAGAAGCCGATCATTCGCTGAGCGATCGCAAATCCTCCTCATTTCGACTCTATAAAGAAGCCGAATGACCGCAATGCTTCATGATAGACCACCCTCCATCAGAAAGCCCCCATTTCTTCACACTACACCATCAGTGGTCGATCGATCCTTCATAGGATTGACCACTCCTTCTAAACTTACTAAAACATGAAAACTTAACCATTTTTAAGGGCCAAAATCCATTCATAACTATACCACTAGTAATATCATCCAATGTAACTCGTATTATCATCAAATATCACCCTTATTACCATCATTATCTTAGGCTTAATATGACACAAATTTTGGGTATTACAAGGCCCACTTTTAGGATTTATTTTGTGCGTTCCCAATTCAGTTTCTATCCATATTATAGGATCCAACATATTTTCTAGAGTTTTGGAGATGCACTAATGTTGGTACAACTATAGATATCAAGATCTAATGAGCTAGATTTGGAATTTTGTGTTATAGATTTTAGTAGTGTCAGAAGGTAGATATTAATTAAGATAAGAGTTCTATTTATTATATTTATTTGAATATTTGACAGTTTTAAAAACTTATTTTAACATAGATCTTCGACACTTAGGACCTGTTATGACTTGAATTCTAATTGTGTCAGGCCGGATTCGGCCCACGTTAGGTGTCACGACCCGCAAAGGACCTGAGACAGAACGGGGAACAACCTTGCCCAAAAGGGAATGATCATCCGACCCATTTCACTTAGATTAAGTATGTAGCAGCGGAAGACAAAAATTTAATTATTTAAAGCCAGGGCCCAAATACAATGGGTTTAACAAGTCCAAAAGTGAAATCAGATAGTAAAGAAATATAATCCAATTAAAAGAAAAACTATGCAGAAAATAAATGAAGAATTTAAGGATTACAGTCATCCAAATAAATGAATATACTTCACTAAAAGTCTCTCAAGGAAAGTTATTTAAATGATAGAAATTAAACAACTATGTCGGAACTAATCTTGACTAGGAAATTGGAAGTTTGATTGATAATTTTCTGAAAATTTATTATAGGGTTGAGTTGACTAAACTCAGTAGGGATTTAAAATTTTTAGATTTAAAAGAAAGATTTTTATTAAGCATGTATAAAAATTTAAGATCACATTTTTATAAAATCTCAATTTTTTGAAAGAAAGTTGTACAAAAGGGCACGTGTTTAAAACGAGCCACTAATAAGTGGTATGTAATCAAAATACGCCCTTGTTGTACTAATTAAAGTCACAGTGAAAATGGAGTCACACACGGACTCCGGGCATGCTATACCATAGGCATGTAAGGAAATAAAAGCGATATTCGGCGATTGCAAAAGCTAAATAACACCCTGATCGAGTTTAGGGATTCGCAACCCAAGGACACGGCACATACAACTGTCATATTACCTATTTTGTACTTTAGGGATTCGAACCCAAGGACATTTTTAAAAAAAAATCCCCTATTATCCAAATCCAGTAACAAGCAAATACATTATGTATGGAGGAATGTGTGAAAATTTATTTATATATAAAAAACATAATTGGACGATTATGAAAATGATTGCATCATAAAGAAAATCAGAGAGGCGTCTTAATATAATTATTTTTAAACAAAAATGCAAATGTAATGCATAATAAAAATAATCCCTACCTCAAAGTGGGTTGTCCGATCCAAACTTAATTGCTCAAAGTGTCCAATTTTTGAGTTCACAACTTAAATCCAATATTTGAGTTCCTAAATTGAAGTTAAGAAAATTTCGTGAGTTAACTTTAAATTTCCAATATTATTTAAATTCAATTGGTTTAGAGGGAATTCTAAAATAGGCCAAAAAATAGATTTAATTCTAGCCCAAAAACAGATTAAATTTTCGGCCTAAGATGGCCTGAGATCATATTGGGCCACCAAACCAAGGGCTCAAGCCCAACCCAAAATTAGATTTGCAGCCCACGGTCTAACCCGTGGGTTTGCCTTGCAACCTGCAGAGAGGGAGATGTCATCTTCCTCTCTTCGTAGATGATTCTGCTAGTCGCAGCATCAACACAGCTTAAATAAAATCTTTAATTTCGAATCCAATAATCCAACTTAGAATAACAAAATTGATATGAAAATTCTTATCCCAGCTTCATACCAATATTAGAAATTGAAAACAAAAATCAAAAGAAAAGGGTTTTTGATTTATGTACCTTCAAGTTCACAGCTTCTAAACCTTGAAGAAATCTTGTACCGTCTCAAGCCTCAATTGGCCAAACAACTCAAAACTTCAACCCTTTTTAGAAGACGAATACCCATAAGAATCGGTTTTTGTGAAGAACAGAGTAGAAATTGAAGGAGGAAGAGCTCAACTTACTCGTCGATGCACACTGACGAAGTTGAAATCCTTNNGAAATCAAGAAATAACCCCTCACGTGCGAAATTATAGAAGATCCCCTTTAAGATCAAACAATTCCATCGAATTGAGTATGATTGTATGTGTGATAGCATCTACTATACCAGGAATATCAATGAACCCGATTATGGAAATTGCTCAGGATACCCTTTTTTAGTTTAGCTTCTTGAATCTATTTCTTAGTTCAAGATCCCTCTTACTAACTGGAATCAAAGAATTAGTAGATCTGTTCCGCCCAAAATGGGAATGGGCTAGGGTTATGAACTTATAATCTATAATCTGATGATCGAGTCGATTCCATGATTATAAGTTCATTCCATACCGGGCCAGACCGGAATAGGGCTAGGTTATATTCTATACATTCTAATTATGAGAAGGGGTCATCCGAGCGTATTTAAATAGATACTATGTTTACATATGGATCCCTACGTCCTTACATTCCATTTAGGATTAGGAATAGGCGTAATCGGACCTGTTTTTTACATATCTCTCGTTATTTGGGACCCTATTCATCTCTTTGGGCTTCTATTGAATCGAGAAATAGGTTTGATTGTCCATCTTTTTGATATAATATAAGACATCCTCAGGATAATGCAAATCGAAGCAATTGGATGTCCGACTCGGTCCTATATGACAGGACCGATCAATAGAAATACTCTAACACTCCACCTTTGTCTTTGTCATATATTCCATACATCACACTAGATAGATATCATATTCATGGAATATGATTCACTTTCAAGATGCCTTGGTGGTGAAATGGTAGACACGCGAGACTCAAAATCTCGTGCTAAAGAGCGTGGAGGTTCGAGTCCTCTTCAAGGCATAATGTTGAGAATGCCCGCTGAATTGGAAGGAATAAGTTCGGCAGCGGATCACGAAATCTTGGTGATCTTCTCTATCTAATGAATGGGGAGTCCGCTTTGAAATCGTCCGCCCTGCACCCACCCCCCGAGTATATGCTTCAACAGGAATTAAACAAGGGTAGATTGATACAATAGAAACCTCTGAAAAAATGCCCACCCGTAACCCAGCAGATAAAGTACATTACATAGTCCGGTTTAGGGATTGGCGACTTACCCATTCAGTGACTTTGGCACTGGACGTTCCAAAAAAGGGTACTATCGGGTCGGTTGAATTCAATAATAGACGCCTGTTGGCATTCCAGCCTTCCTTCTCCTTTCAGGGCCTACCCGAAAGAGAATCCAGTACTTCTTGATCGTGAATATCTGAATAGGACGACCCGCCCCTTCGGAACAAAACAATTAGAATTAGGCTCGGTCAACTGGAATGTGTATTATCCATATAGGGGATCTTTCAATGGAGAAGATCCGTCGACCTGAGACGAAGAGAAAGGTCTATCTATTTTATTTAGTTATTCAGTTAAACCAATGATTCGTTATTGTAACAGATAGCAACACCCATTTCATCCGGCATGCGTATTTTTGATTTTCCAATGGATTTACAACTTTCATTAATATTTACATCTTTCATTAATGGAAATTTTTTGATGTAGTGAGTAATAACTCTGGTTGTTCGCTGTTCAAGAATTCTTGTTTAGGCAGTTCATACCATCCATACATAATGTTTTGATCTAAGATTTCCATTCTTCCATGTTTCAGCAGTAGTATATTGTTCCATGGAGCTAAGGTCCAAAATATGGAAGAAACAGGTGTTTTCACGACTCTACCACCCCGTCAATTCTGTTCCACTTAATCCCTATTTCATGGCCACATATTTTTCCGGCTAAGGAATGGGAAACCTTTCTCTTGTTACATGAATCAAATTTTCATTTCATCCGGGAAAAGCCATCTTTTTCTCAACAATGTCTTTGTCATTTGATCCAATAGCGTTCCGTTAGATAGGAACAGATTTAATAAATACTGATAACTCTCGGATGGAGCATTAGAACGGAAAAATCCATTAGATAATGAACTATTGGTTCTAAGCCATCTCTGGTGATGAATCAACAATCCGAAGTGCTTTTCTTGCGTATTCTTGATAAACCAGCGTTTATATATAGATGTAGGAAGATATGTTGTTTGGGAAGTAAGAAGCCCCTTTGACATCTCTTCATCTGCAAAGAATTCTCGATGTGAAAACACAGAGACAAAAGGCTGATCTTTGAATAGGAAAAAGAGTGGATCTGCAGGATCCCAAATGAATTGGCTTATTTGAAAAAAGCCTCGTTCTTTGGAAGATCTATCTCGTGTCTGGTACTGCACGGTTCCACTCTGCAAGAACTCCGAATCATTCTCTTGAAGCTCATCCTCTTCATCATAAATGATCCGCTTGCCCCGAAATGGCCTAGCCCAATAGGGAAATCCCAATGAATTGGGCCTTTCGATACAATCAAATAGAAATAGAAAGCCCCAAGGGGGCCATATTCTAGGAGCCCAAACTATGTGATTGAATAAATCCTCTTGTTCATAGAGAAATCTCTGATCAACGATAGAACAAGATCCATTTTGCATCATATCTAAGGGATTCCTTGGTTCGGGCCGAAGAAGCAATGTCACTCGATCATTATCAAATCGACTGCAATCTTTTTCTGTCCGTGAGGATCCCACCAGAGCGCCTTCTACTTCTAATAGGCCATGAACTAGATCAGAATCATTCTCAACGAGTCCATAAGAAGTGATCCCATTTTTTTCATCGGGTCCGGGTAGAGACCAAAGGTCTTGAGCGACCGATCCGGCAGAACAACTCAAAAGATAAAGAAGTATCGTTAATTTCTTCATGCTCGTTCCAAGTTCGAAGTACCAGTTGTACAAATAAGAACCCCCTTCGTTACATGATTTCTTCTTCATATAGATAGATATAGGATCTATGGAGCAATTACTTAGAAGTACATTTTGTGCAACAGTCCTTCCTATCTGATAGAAAAGGATCCCATGATCCTGAACCGATCTTACCTGGGATCGCAAATCCCAAGTTTGTCTATGAAGAGCAGATCTAATTATATTAGTGTCTATAATTGATTTCTTCTGCGTAATACTAATGGATAGGGCTTCATTGGTAAGTGCTACAAGATCTCGTACATTGGAACCCACGGTTATGGACCCGAATCCATTAGTATGGAACATTTTCTTTTCCAAGTGAAATCCCCTAGTATATGAAAGAGTGAAAAAGTGCTTTCGCTGTTGTGGAATAAGAAGCCTTCGTATTTTAATGTATGTATTTAATTTATTCGGAGCTATTAGAGCAGGATCTACTTTTTTGGGAATATGAGTCGACGCAATAACAAGAATATTTCTAGTGGAACATCTTTCACAATACCTGGAGAGATAGTTCACTAATAGACCGAGGGATAAGTAATTCGACTCATTCACACCCAGATCATGAATGTTTGGAATCCATATTATGCAAGGAGACATTGCTTTTGCTAATTCGAATTGAAGGGTGATATAAAATCGGTCTATTTCCGGCATCATATCCATAGTTAGCGCATTCATCATAGTTAGAAGCTCCAGCTCCGTATCAAGGTCACGGTCGATATCGTCACTATCATCAATATCGCCACTATCATCAATATCGTCACTATCATCAATATCGCCACTATCATCAATATCGTCACTATCATCAATAAGAAAACCCTTAGGCTTGTTATCCAGGAACTTGTTCAGAAATACTGTAATGAAAGGAACATAGGAGT
>CM039469.1:95649-105946 GCA_022433065.1 Begonia loranthoides
TAAAAAAATATTCGCTCAAAAAAAAACCTATAAGATGTTAATCGTAAATGAGAAGATTGGTTACGGAGAAAAAGTAAAATAGATTCGTATTCACATACATGAGAATTATATAGGAACAAGAATAATCTTCGATTTTCTTTTGAAAAAAAAGAAATCAATTTATTTGGAGTAATAAGACTATTCCAATTACAATACTCGTGAAGAAAAAACCGTAATAAATGCAAAGAAGAGGCATCTTTCACCCAACAGCGAATAATTTGAACCAAAATTTCCAGATGGAGGGGGTATGGTATTAATACATCTGACACATAATTAAAATGTGGGAATTTATCCTCTAAAAAAGGAAATATTGAATGAATTGATCGTAAATTATAAGATTTTGTGATTTCTGCTTCTTCTAAGGAAGATACTAATCGTAAGGAAAATGGAATTTCCACAATGAGTGCAAACCCTTCTGATAGAATTTGAGAATACAAATTTTTGTTGTACCCCAAAAAAGGATTTTGGTTATAATAATTAGTGGAAATAATCAAATGATTCTGTTGATACATTCCAGTAATTAAACGTTTTACAATCAGTAAACTGGATTTCTTGTCATAACCCACATTTTCCAACAAAATGGATCCATTTAAAAAATGATCATGAGCAAATGCATAAATATACTCTCGAAAGAGAAGTGGGTATAGGAAGTTGTGTTGCCGAGATTTATCAAGTTCTAAATATCCTTGAAATTCTTCCATTTTCAATTAGATTTGAACCAGGGATAGTATAATGAATTTATTGGGTTATCAAATGATACATAGTGCGATACAGTCAAAACAAGGTATTAAAGAATAAGAATATATACCTCGTAAACAGGTAAGACTCATCAACGAACTCTCTATCCGCTCTTTTCTTTTTCCTTCTAATTGGTTTATGTTTATTTTAGGATAACAAGATGGTTAGAAATCCTTTATTTTTTCAACGCAATCGCTCTTTTGATTTTGGAAAAAAAAAAAAGATCTTTATCAATATACTGCTTCTTCTACACATTCATCTCTACCCCTAATGTAGAATAACTAATAGTTAGGACTCATAAAAAAATCGATAATCCGCTCATGAGAAAAGTCCTTCCCGCATCAAGCACTAATATCTTTTTAACGTACAATTAGATCGGGTAATCATTCAAAAATTAAGAACATAAGCTCGTTGCTTTTTATTTCTCTAGAATTGGAGCCCTAGAGCTCTATCCATTTATTCATTCGACCCGACTTGAAATTTATTTTGTTCCACATCAAGAATTCAAACAAGCTTTTGAACCCATCAGGTAAAAATATTCCCCGAATTCCCCGACATGCTGTTTTTTCCATTCATTCCTTTCAGGATCAGTCGTGGTCTTACAAACTCTACCGATAGTATGGACGAATCTGTTACTTCATACAAATGTGTAAAAGATGCTAGCCGCACTTAAAAGCCGAGTACTCTACCATTGAGTTAGCAACCCGAATAAAAAAAAGAATTAGTATGTGTAGATACAATCAGAATCAAAAACGAAATGGAATTGCACGACGTAATCAAATAAAATATCAAATGTAATCAAATAAAAAAAAATCAAAAAATTTCTAATTGATTAGGAACAGAAATATTAACAGATCAGATGAAAATACAATGATTTCTCAGATAAAAAGATAGATAAAAAAAAAAAAAAAAAAAATGGCGTCTCTTGTATCTTATCTTATGTTATCCCTTCTTAGATTATCTATTTTTTTTTTGAATCCAAATTTTTATATCACACAAAAGTAACTTCTTGTATCACAGAAAATCCAATGAGCCCATCATGTGAATTGAATGAAGTAAAATAAAAAAAAACCAAGTCTATGAAGCGGAGATAACTAGATCTATTTATCCACAATCGGATTATATTTGTTTGATCCACTGTTGTCAATATGAATGTGAATAGCGAAAAACGAATACAATGGAGAACACAAAAGAATAAAAAATAAAAAAAAAAAAATAGAAATAACAATTTCAATTGAATATCTTTCTTTTTTTTATTTATATTTCATTATTCAATTTAATTAGTCAATTGAAATATCTATAAATTATATATTTCTATTAATTGAAATAAATAGAAATAGGAAAATATATATATAATATATATAAAATATATAATAATTAAAATGAAAAAAAGAGAAAATAAATAAAAAAAGAAAAAACTACGGAGTTGTGTTGGATTGGCACGATAGAGATAATGAACATAAATAGAAAAAAAAGTGTAGGCGAAAGAAAAAATTAAGGTAAGGAAGAAGTAAAGTAGAAAAAAATCTCGGGTTTATTCAATCAATAAATAAATATAAGTAGAATAAACAAGCGTAATCCCTTGTGTTTTTTTATTTGTTCATAGATTTCCAACAAAAACCAACCCATTGATGGTAATGTCCAAATTTTCTATTTTATTTCTAGTATAAAACCAATTATTTCATTTATTCACTTGATTGATCTTTAATAAATAAGTGTAGTAGAACAAGAGAGGGGGGAAATAATAGAGAAAAGGTTATCCAAAGCTATAGACAAGTCATCCACACCCTCTTTTTTTTTTTTATTTCATTAATTGAATTTTTCGGTTATTGATTCAGGTCAAATTCCGTAAAAACCGCAGCCCTCTTTAAAATATCATGAACAGTTCCTGTAGGTTGAGCACCTTTTTCAAGAAAATATAGAATTGCAGGAACATTTAAATAGGTTTGATTCTTTATCGGATCATAAAAACCCACTTTACGAAGATCTCTTCCCTCTCTTCGGGATCGAACATCAATTGCAACGATTCGATAAACGGCTCATTGGGATAGATGTAGATTAACAATACCCCCCCCAGAACCGTATAAGAAGTTTTCTCCTCGTACGGCTCGAGAAAATTTGAAGTTATGTATATGTATAGAATTCTAATTAATGTAAAATAGATCCATAGATTATCAAATCAATTAGACTATGATTTCATTTTTTTTTTATTCTTTTCCAAAAAAGAAATAAAAAAAAAATTCTTATTTGTATCCTCATAACTCAAGTTGGGTAACTCTCACTCAAAGGAAAACCTTTAAGCATTTCATTTATTGAGCCGTCTATAACCCCCTTTTTGCCTGTCTCCTTTAGAATCTATTCTATTCTTCATTTTGATCTAGTTTAGTTATTGAGACAATTAACAAGTTTAGTTATTAAAACAATTAAATTAAAAAAGGTATTTCCTTGTTCCGGGATCCTTTATCTTTGCTTTGAATCATTGGGTTTAGACATTACTTCGGTGATCTTTAATCCTTTCAAAATGGCAGCAACATACCATTTTTTTTGATTTCTTTTTATCAAAGAACCCTATGAATGATTGATTCTCGCGTGATACACTTTTGATCAAAAGAGTTTTCCTAATTCCAACAAATTTGATGTTTGAATTTGAAATTGAATTGGATCCTTTCGATTTCTATATCGAAAATATACTTACGAAGTTGTTTCAACTTATTGATTGACACTAACCCTAGATCTCCGCCCCTGATAAATGAATTAATACTTTCTACTCGAGCTCCATCATGTAATATTTACATTAAAACTTCCCCAAAATGAAATGAGGGTTATAGTGGAACAGAACAAACGATGTCGAGCCAAGAGCATCTTCATTCCTATATATAAAAGAAAATGGTGGATGTAAGATAAGAATCCACAGTTGATCATGTCCTTCAAGTCGCACGTTGCTTTCTACCACATCGTTTTAAACGAAGTTTTACCATAACCTCTAGTTTCTTGGAACTGGTATGTAATTGATTCAATTATGGAATCATGAATAGTCATTGGTTTAGTTGGTACATAGTTATCTATACTGTTATGAATGGGTAGTTTCTTAAAAAGTATCAGCAAGAATTCCATTTTTTTTTAAACCCAAATTTTCTTTTAGATATTGGATTTTCTTTTAGTATATTGGATGAATACAATTTTTTGTATGAATGCAATATTTATTTAATATGAAATGGAATATATATATTATTCTTTTTTTTTTTTTTATTTCTATAAATTTAGAAAAAATTACGAATAAATAAGAAATACGTTCTTTTTAAATCCGCATTTTCAAGTTTCTTGATAGGATGGATTCGCCAGTTTAACACTTCTTCAAGTACCAAGGATTCATAGGAAATCATTCAAAATAATTGATTGAAAGTTTTCTACCTCGATATTATTATTTGACTAAAGTTTTCCAATAAGGGAAGGGACATTTTATTATCTTTTATTATCATAAAAAAAACCTATTCGAATTAACCCATCAATGATTTAAAACAAATAGATAGATCAAAAACAAATCCAATTTTTTTTTGACTCTAAATTATTTTAGCCTAAACCGGTCTTAAGAGACTTAATCCCATTGATTCAATTCAATTAGTACCAAAAACGCAAGCCCTTCGTATTTATAATTCCACATAAATCCACAGAAATAAAATAATCAAGTTGCACACGTCATTTAAGGGATAGAGAATAAGAGAGGCTTTCACATTTCGATTTTTAATTTAAATGACATCATGGAAAATATATGCGACGTAAGGTTTTTTTATGAATAACGAATTTCAAATATATGAGAAAGATATGGACATACGATGAAAAGCCCGTCCTACTTTTTTTTTCATTAAAAAACTCTTTTTTTTATCTATGTTCCCATCTTTTACCTAGATAAAAAATGGATTCAATTCCATCTACGTCTTATGGTATTTAAACTCGATTCAATTTGTGAAAAAAATATGATTTAGAGACGAATCAAAAATAAGAAAAATAATGATAAGAAAGAAGAATCACATTCTATCTAATATTAGACTCTTAAACAGAAGGTTGTTCAAAAAAGGCAATCTTTTTTTGATATGATAATTTTGATATGATTATATCATATATAATATTATGATATATAATATCATAATACTATGATATATATAATACGCATACTCTGGGACGGAAGGATTCGAACCTCCGAATAGCGGGACCAAAACCCGTTGCCTTACCACTTGGCCACGCCCCATTTCTATTCAAGACTAATAAACACTAATATTGTTATTGGTTGTTCGTCAATTCCAGTCCAAATATTGATAGAATCAATTAGATTGTTGCTAGGATTTTGATACGTGTAGATATCGAATGAAACTTAATTTATTGATCATTAGATATAATTCAATTAAGATATTGTATGAAAGTAGGATTTCTTCTATATCTATTTTGATTTGAGAATGGAAGGATTTTTGATTGGCTGAGTTCAAATCAAAGAAAAGAAAGGTTTTTTGACCTACCTTATGTTATTAATTTTTACCTTATCCCTTATATCAATAATAAGATATTAATAACTCAATCAACTCAAAAAAAAAATTATCTTCAAGAACAAAATGTTTGTTATGCTTAATATTTTAAGTTTAATCTGTATCTGTCTTAATTCTGTCCTTTATTCAAGTAGCTTTTTCTTAGCCAAATTACCCGAGGCCTACGCTTTTTTGAATCCAATAGTAGATATTATGCCAGTAATACCTGTGTTCTTTTTTTTATTAGCTTTTGTGTGGCAAGCTGCTGTAAGTTTTCGATGAGATTTTTCATACTGTCCTAGAAAAATTCATGATTTACTCGAAAAAAAAAATTCTAACAATTTCTAATATAAGATCAGATAAGTCTTACATACAGTCTGAACCTTTAAGTTTAATATTGAAATTCTTGTATAACTGTGCTAAATCTAGATCACTCTCATTTTCTTGTTATAACTTTTTTTCCATTGAACGACCCTATTAGAGTCCCCCACAATATATAATTGTTGGTATAAAAGAAAATTTTCATTAATAAACAACTCAACTCTGATTTTCTGAAATTTTTTTTTTTTTTTTCTAGAAATCACTTCATTTCTTGGTGTCAAAAAATAGGGTATGCAGTATAAAAATAGAGAATCTATTCTCTTTTTTTTTTTTGAAAAAAAAATGCTATTGGAGATTGTGTAATGCTTACTCTAAAACTATTTGTTTATACAGTAGTGATATTCTTTGTTTCTCTCTTCATTTTCGGATTCCTATCTAATGACCCGGGACGTAATCCTGGACGTGAAGAATAAAAAATAAGATTTTTGTTTTCCTTGCTTGATTTGCAAATTTTTATCTATTCCACATCTTTCTTTAACTATATATAAAAAAAAAAAAATACCAAGTCATCGACAGAAACGGAAAGAGAGGGATTCGAACCCTCGGTACGAAAAACGCGTACAACGGATTAGCAATCCGACGCTTTAATCCACTCAGCCATCTCTCCCCCAATTGAAAAATGAAAAAGAATAATTACTATGATACATTAAGTAAGGCTTGAAAAAAGCCCTTCTTTATCTCTCTTTATTATTTTATTTTTATTATTTATTATATAGATAGCTATATAAAGCTATATATAGATAATATATATCTAAAAACTTTTATCAGAAATTCCAATTCCATTTAGATTTTAAATAAAGTAAGGGCTCAAAAGAGATATCTCCAATCCAATATTTGAATATATAAATACCAATCTATTAAATGTTAATAAAAAAAGATTTTGAATAAATTAAGAAAATAAAAAATAAAATGAAAATATATATATATATATTAAATAATAAATAAAATCAATAAAAGTACCTTGTTTATTTCGTCCGAAAAGTCCCTTTTTATTTCCACGGCCTGGCCTGGTCAGTACCTAGCCGGGCTTTTTTTTTTTTTTTTGTTCCAATGAATCGTAGAAAAAATGATTTATTTTATTTGAAAACTCAAAATTATTTTGAAATAAAATAACAAAAATCGAAACAACAATCATATCATAAGAAGGATTATTTCGATTCCTATGATACAGAATCAAATGATATAGAATCAAAGTGCCATTTCTTATTATTCTTTCTTTTTTTATTTACTTTTTTTTACTGGAATAAAAAAAACTTATCATTTAATTAGTTAAATGAGTCCTCGTTTACTAATCTCATTAGTCTTCCTGATAAAAATATGTCAACGCTCTCATTTTCATGATTTTTTTTTCTGATCCTATTTTTTTATTACTTATTACTATGACCTATTTTTGTGTTCGACAAAAGGTCGATTTATATGCAATAATAGCATTGTAGCGGGTATAGTTTAGTGGTAAAAGGGTGATTCGTTCTATTAACCCTTTAATAGTTAAAGGGTCTTTCGTTTGATTTATATTTCGATCAAAAACTTTATTTCTTAAAAGGATTAAATCCTTTTCCTATCGATGAAAAATTCGAGGAAAAATAGAAATTCTCGTGATTTGTATCCAAGAGTCCGTTATAAATTGAAAAAATTGGATCATGAAATTACGAAACATAATTTTTTTTTGAATTGGATCCATACTTCCAATTGAACGAGTAAGGAATCCATGGATAAAGGTAGAAAGAACGGGTCTATTTCTAATCGTAACTAAATCTTCAATTTGAGATTTGTATAAGGGAGATTGAAGCAAAACAAAATAGCTATTAAACAATGTCTTTGGTTTACTAGAGACATCGACAGATTATATTGTTTTAGCTCGTTGGAAACAAAAAAGACTTTTCCTAAGGATTATTTCAAATAGAAATAGGGAACGAAGTAACTAGAAAAGATTGTTAGAATCCTCTTTTCTTCTATAGGGATCATCTATAAAGCAGTTCCTTTTGAATGCATTCAGACAGAAAGGCTGACATAGATGTTATGGGTAGAATTTGTTTTTTTTTTTCGTTTACATCTTTTTTTTCCATCTTCCATAAAGGAGCCGAATGAAATCAAAGTTTCACGTTCGGTTTTGAATTAGAGACGTTCAAAATGATGAATCAACGTCGACTATAACCCCTAGCCTTCCAAGCTAACGATGCGGGTTCGATTCCCGCTACCCGCTTATCTTATATATTTTATCTTCTATTTTTTTTTTATTAAAATGATATCGTAATTTTATAGATTTATTTTTTTTTTTATTACTATATTTCGAAATTCATAATAGACAAATATTTTTGAATTGATTCATTTCAAATTCGAATATTTGAATTCTATTTTATAATATAAAAATTATTATTATATTATATAAAGTACTCTATATTATTTTCTAAAATAAGATAATTGAATTAATATAGAATAAAATGAATCTAGAATTACTATAAATCATAATAAGATAAATTTTTCAATTTAATTGTAAATTAAATTAATGTAATGCATCATTGAATTGAATAAGCAATTTCCGGAATTCGTGCACATCTTTTTTTTTATGAACAAATTTTTTATGAACAAAAGATGTGCAAATAAGAAAAAAATAGGAGTGAAATTAACTGTGACACGTTCATTAAAAAAAAATCCTTTTGTAGCAAATTATTTATTAAAAAAAATAAATAAGCTTAACACAAAGGAAGAAAAAGAAATAATAATAACTTGGTCACGAGCATCTACCATTATACCCACAATGATTGGTCATACTCTTGCTATTCATAATGGAAAGGAACATTTGCCTATTTATATAACAGATCGTATGGTAGGGCATAAGTTGGGAGAATTTGTGCCAACTCTCAATTTCCTGGGACATGCGAAAAATGATAATAAATCTCGTCGTTAATAATTTTAATTAGTAAAATCAGAAAAAAAAAAAAAAAATGAATAGAGATAGAATAAAGATACTTATGATTCATTAGTGAGAGGTGAACCTTATGATAAAGAAGACAAAAAAGAATGGATATACAGAAGTATACGCTTTAGGTCAACATATATGTATGTCCACTCACAAAGCACGAAGAGTAATTGATCAGATTCGTGGACGTTCTTACGAGGAAACACTTATGATACTAGAACTCATGCCTTATCGAGCATGTTATCCAATTTTAAAATTGGTTTATTCTGTAGCAGCAAATGCTAGTCACAATATAGGTCTCAACGAAACCAATTTAGTCATTAGTAAAGTTGAGGTCAACAAAAGTATTACTGTGAAAAAATTAAAACCTCGAGCTCGAGGCCGAAGTTATCCGATAAAAAGACCCACTTGTTATATAACTATTGTATTGAAAGATATATCTTTCAATTTAAATAAAGAAGAGTGCAAAAGATCCGAATACTCCATATTATGCTTAAAAAAACCTAGATCTATAAATGAATACACGGATATCGCGTGTTATAATATGTATAATAATGGAGGAGTATGGGACAAAAAGTAAATCCACTCGGTTTTAGACTTGGTGCAACCCAAGGACATCGTTCTATTTGGTTTGCACAACCAAAAAAATATTCTGAAGGTCTACAAGAAGATCAAAAAATGCGAGATTGTATCAAAAATTATGTAAAAAAAAATATAAAAATATTCTCCGGTGTTGAGGGAATTGCACGTATCGAGATTCAAAAAAGAATTGATCTCATTCAGGTAATAATCTATATGGGCTTCCCAAAGTTATTAATAGAAAGTGGGTCTCGAACAATCGAAGAATTACAAATGAATGTACAAAAAGAGTTAAATTTTGTGAACCGAAAACTAAACATTGCTATTACAAGGCTTGAAAACCCTTATGGAAACCCTATTATTCTTGCAGAATTTATAGCCGGACAGCTAAAGAATAGAGTTTCATTTCGAAAGGCAATGAAAAAAGCTATTGAATTAACCGAACAGGCAGGTACAAAAGGAATTCAAGTACAAATTGCAGGGCGTATAGACGGAAAAGAAATTGCACGTGTTGAATGGATCAGAGAAGGTAGGGTTCCTCTACAAACCATTCGAGCTAAAATTGATTATTGTTCCTATACAGTTGCAACTATCTATGGGATATTAGGGATCAAAATTTGGATATTTGTAGACGAGGAATAATAAGCCTTTCCTCGATTTGTCTTTCTATTTTATTCAATGATAGAACAAAAAAAAATTGATTCTTTTTTTTTTTTTAATAGTAAATGGGAAATTCTATAGGCTTGAATAAAAATTCAATTAATTATTTGAAATAATTGCTATGCTTAGTGTGCGACTCGTTGGTTTTTCTGTTAGGAGAAAAATGGACCGGACTATAACATAATATGAACTAATAATAAAAAAAAAAAATAACCAACTCATCGTTTCACATTATCTGGATCGAAAAAAGAAACCAGTCAAGATATGTTCTTGGTCATGTCATATCATTGTAGCAACTGAAATCTTTTTTGCATAAACAAAAACACCAATCTAATTATCAGTTGTGAAGCATTAAAAATATACGGATAACTGGAAGGGTGAAAGAAAGAGAGAAAAAGAATATCAATGATATAAGATTCCAATATGGAATATGTAAGGTCTATGAGTCATCTCATAAAAAAAA
>CM039469.1:106446-124654 GCA_022433065.1 Begonia loranthoides
AAAAGAAAAAATTTAAATAAAAAATTGATAAATAGAGTTAAAATACAAGATAAAGGAGTCCTTGTTGAAGATATACTTGAAAAAAGGATTCGATTCTGTAATGATAAACAAAAAAAAAAAATATTTACCAAAAACATATGATCCTTTTTTAAACGGATACTATAGAGGAAAAATAAAAATAATTTTTTCACTCTCAACGATAAACGGAACTTTAATAAAAAATGATAGAACAAAAATTTGGATAAATAAAATCTATAATATAATTCTTAATAATAATTACTCTAAAAAAGAAGATAAAATCTATCTAGTTAATAAAAAATTGTTATCAAAAGAAATTTGTCAAATAGTTCCTCAAGAGTCATATAAATTAATTAACAATTTAGAACAACTAGAAACGCTATACGACGGACATATACCGGAGGATTTTAATATTCTTTCAAGAAGAGTCAAACGTGTAGTACTTTTAAATGATAACCTACCAAATATAGATACTTATATTAATACGAAAAATACTGATAACCTTGATTATTTTCAAGCAGATGAAGTGGCTTTGATAGAGCATTTAAAAGAAAAAGATTTTAATCGAGACATAATCAGAGGTTCTATCCGCTCTCAAAGACGTAAAACAATTGTTTTGAAACTTTTTCAAGGAAACTTACATTCACCTCTTTTTTTAAACAGAATAGGAAAACCTCTTTTTTTTTCTTTTGATCTCCTCAACCTGATGCAAATTTTTTTAAAAAAGTGGATACGAAAAAAGACCAAATTTGAAATATCGGATTATACAAAGGAAAATACACGAGAAAATGAGAAAAAAGAAAAGAACATAAGAGAAAAATGGGAAAGTAGAAAAATAAAGGAAAAAGAACATATAGAAATAGCAAAAAGATTGAATAGTATTCGGCTTGCTCAATTACTAAGAAGTTCTTTATTAATAACTCAATCTATTATTAGAAAATATATTGTCATACCTTCATTGATAATAGCAAAAAATCTTATTCGTATGTTATTATTTAAATTTCCCGAATGGTCCGAGGATTTCAAAGATTGGAATAAAGAGATCCATGTTAAATGTACCTATAATGGCGTTCCAGTATCAGAAGAAGAATTTCCGGAAAACTGGTTAACAGAGGGTATTCAGATAAAGATCCTATTTCCTTTTCGTCTTAAACCTTGGCACCGACCTAAGCTACAATCTCCTAATAAAAATTCAACGAAAAAAAAAGAACAACGACAACAAAAAACATTTTGTTTTTTAACAGTTTTGGGAATGGAAGTTGAATTACCTTTTAGTTCTCCCCGAAAACAACTTTTATTTTTTGAACCCACCTTTCAAGAACTTAAAAAAAAAATGAAAAAATGGAAAAAGAAGCGTTTTAAAATTCTAAAATTTTTAAAAGAAAGAACAAATTTGCTTTTTATAAAAGAACTACTAAAACAATTCTCAAAAATACCGAATTTAAATAAAAAAGCGATAAATAAAGAAATACCAATATACCAGTCGAATGAGGCTAAAAAAGAAAAAAATTTGAGAATTAGTAATCAAATAATTGATGAATTTTCCATTCGACTTCGATCTATTGATTGGACAAAGGATTCATTGAGAGAACAAGAACTGAAAGATCTGATTGATATAAAAAAAACATTAATAAATAAAACAGACACAATTATAAATATAAAAGAAAAAAAAAAAGAATTTAGAACTTCAAAGAAAAATATTAGTCCTAACAAAATAAGTTCTGATCATAAAAGATTACAATCTGCCCACATAAAATGGAAAATTTTAAAAAAAAAAAATGTTGAACTAATTCGTAAATTCCACTATTTTATCAAAATTTTGAATGAAAAGATATATATATATATCTTTTTAGGGATGATTCATATCCCCAGAATTAATGTACAACTTTTGATTGAATCAATAAAAAAAAAAATAAAAAAATACATTTCCAATAATGAAGAAAATCAAGAAATAATTGATAAAACAAATCAAAATATAACTCACTTTATTGAAACTATAAAAAAATCAGTTTTTTATATTAATAATAAGAATACAAATCCTTTTTTTGATTTATCATACTTGTCTCAAGCATATGTATTTTACAAATTATCACGAACCGAAGTTATTAACTTATCTAAGTTAAGATCCATCTTTCAATATCACGGAACATCCATTTTTCTTAAGAATGAAATAAAAGATTATTTTGTTGAAGTCGAAAGAATATTTCATTCCGAATTTAAACAAAAGGATTTTAAAAATCCTGGAATGAATCAATGGAAAAACTGGTTACAAGGTCATTATGAATACGATTTATATCCGATTAAATGGTCCAGATTAATAACAAAAAAATTTCTAAATAGAATCAATCAAGGTCGTATGTTCAAAAATACGTCTTTAACAAAATATAATTCCTATGAAAAAAACCGCTTAATTCAGTATAAAAAAAAAAATTATTTTGAAACATCCTACACATTACCCAATCAAAAAGATAATTTACAAAAAGAATATATATATAATCTCTTATCATATAAATTTATTAATTACGAAGATAAAAAAGATTCATATATTTATGGATTACCAGTACAAGTAAATAATAAGAAAAAAATGTATTATATTTACAATAACGATCAAAAAAAATTATTTGATATGTTAGAATGTATCCCTATCAATAATTATCTAGTAGAAGATAATATTATAAATATTAAAAAAAATTCGGATAGAAAATTTTTTGATTGTAGAATTCTACATTTTTGTCTTAAAAAGAGGGCCTCAATATCGGCCTGGATCAATATTGAGGCTGTTACCAACAGTAAAAAAAATATTAAACCTGGGGTTTATAATTATAAAATAATTGATAAAATTGATAAGAACGCTTTTTTTGATTGGATGGGAATGAATGCAGAAATAGTAAGTTGTTCCAGATCTAATTTTGAACTTTGGTTTTTCCCAGAAATTGTCAAACTTTATAATGCATATAGGATTAACCCGTGGATCATACCAATTAAATTCATTTTTTATAATTGGAATGTAAATTATACTTTTAGTAAAAATATGATTGGAAAGGAAAAAAAATATATTTTTATACCATCAAATGAACAAATTCTTGAAGTGGCCCAAGAGTATTTTGAATCAACTATATCAAACCAAGAAAAATATGTTCAAGAAGAGTATGCAGAATCAGATCTGAATAGAAATAAAAAGCACTACAAGATAAATACAGAAGTAGAAGTAGAACTTGATTTCTTACTAACAAGATATTTGTGTTTTCAATTAAAATGGAATAATTTCTTAACTCAAAGAATGATCAATAACATAAACGTATATTGTCTGCTGCTTGGACTAATAAACACAAGAGAAATTGTGATATCCTCTGTTCAAAGGTCAGAAATTCTTCTGGATATTCTTATAATTCAGAAGGATTTAACTCTTCCAAAATTGATGGAAAATGGAATATTGACTATCGAACCAGTTCGTCTATCGGTAAAAAACGACGGACAATTTATTATGTATCAAACTATAGGTCTTTCATTAGTTCATAAAAATAAATTTCAAAGATACCAAGAAAAAGGCTACGCGAATAAGAATAGTTTTGATGAACCCATTGCAATACATCAAAAAAGGACTGAAAATAGATGTAAAAAAAATGATGATTTCCTTGTTCCTGAAAATCTTTTATCCTCTACAGTTTGTAGAGAGTTTAGAATTCTAAGTTGTTTCAATTCTAAGAATGAAAAAAATATCCATAGAAATAAAGCATTTTATAATCCAAATAGAGTGAAAAATCGTGTTCACGTTTTAGATAAAAGTAAACATCTTGATAGATATAATAATAAACTAATGAAATTAAAACTCTTTCTTTGGCCCAATTATCGATTAGAAGATTTAGCTTGTATGAATCGTTATTGGTTTGATACAAATAATGGCAGTCGTTTTAGTATGGTAAGAATATATATGTATCTACAATTGCAAATTCGTTAATGCGACATTTTTACAATATGTGTACTATATATCTGAAGAAAAAAAAATAAATATCTCCGTTATCTTACGTTTTGATAAAAAATATGACTTTAATTCAATGTAAATGTACAAATGAATCAATAAAATTTTCTTATTGAAATTTTAATTTTCCGTGTAAAAATATACTATCCTTTTTATATTTATATCCTAATTCCATTTTAAAAAAGGAATTGAGTATTAATTAATAATGTATTTTATTTGACAAAAAAGAAAAATAGAAATTTGTTGAAATTCAAAACAAAATTTAAATCAGTGACAATGCTAATTGTATATTATTACTCATCAATAAATAAAACAAAAAATATATATAATATCTAAAATCTAAAAAAAAACTATAAGGAATTTTTTTATGATAAAAAACACATTGATCTCTGTTATTTCCAAAGAAGAAAAAAGGGGGTCTGTTGAATTTCAAGTATTAAGTTTCACGAATAAGATACGAAGACTTACTTCACATTTGGAATTGCACAAAAAAGACTATTTATCTCAAAGGGGTCTACGTAAAATTCTGGGAAAACGCCAAGGGTTACTGTGTTATTTGTCAAAGAAAAATAGAATACATTATAAAGAATTAATTAAGCAATTGGATATTCGGGAGTCAAAAACTCGTTAATTTGAAAAGAAATTTTGAATTATTTGATTTATTAGATATTGAATTTTGTTAGATATTCAATTTTAATCAACTTTTTTGTGTTTTCGGCAATTCATGGAAAAATGAATCGAGGAAAAACTTATTATGACTGGACCAGCTACAAGAAAAGACCTCATGCTAGTCAATATGGGCCCCCACCACCCATCAATGCACGGTGTTCTTCGACTCATCGTCACTTTAGACGGTGAAGACGTTATTGACTGTGAACCAATATTGGGTTATTTACATAGAGGAATGGAAAAAATTGCGGAAAACCGAACAATTATACAATATCTACCTTATGTAACACGTTGGGATTATTTAGCTACTATGTTCACAGAAGCAATAACCATAAATGGACCAGAACAGTTGGTAAATATTCAAGTACCTAAAAGAGCCAGCTATATCAGAGTTATTATGTTGGAGTTAAGCCGTATAGCTTCTCATCTGTTATGGCTTGGCCCTTTTATGGCCGATATTGGCGCACAGACTCCTTTCTTCTATATTTTCAGAGAAAGAGAATTTGTTTATGATCTATTCGAAGCTGCCACCGGAATGAGAATGATGCATAATTTTTTTCGTATCGGGGGAGTCACAGCTGATCTACCTCATGGCTGGATAGATAAATGTTTGGATTTCTGCGATTATTTTTTGACAGAAGTTGCTGAATATCAAAAACTTATTACAAAAAATCCTATTTTTTTAGAACGAGTTGAGGGCGTAGGCATTATTGGTGGAGAAGAAGTAATAAATTGGGGTTTATCAGGACCAATGCTGCGAGCTTCAGGAATACAATGGGATCTTCGTAAAGTTGATCATTATGAGTGTTATGACGAATTTGATTGGGAAGTTCAATGGCAAAAAGAAGGAGATTCATTAGCTCGTTATTTAGTTAGACTTGGTGAAATGACGGAATCCATAAAAATTATTCAACAGGCTTTGGAAAAAATTCCAGGAGGACCTTATGAAAATTTAGAAAGCCGATGTTTTGATAGAGAAAGGTATCCGCAATGGAATGATTTTGAATATAGATTCATTAGTAAAAAACCTTCGCCTACTTTTGAGTTGCCGAAACAAGAACTTTATGTGAGAGTCGAAGCTCCAAAAGGGGAATTGGGCATTTTTATAATAGGGGATCAGGGCAGTTTTCCTTGGAGATGGAAAATTCGACCACCAGGTTTTATCAATTTGCAAATTCTTCCTCAGTTAGTTAAAAGAATGAAATTGGCCGATATTATGACAATACTAGGTAGTATAGATATCATTATGGGAGAAGTTGACCGTTAAAATGATAATTAATACAACAAATGTACAAGATATCAATTCTTTTTCAAGATTGGAATCCTTAAAAGAGGTCTATGAAATTATATGGGTGCTTGTCCCTATTTTTACTCCTATATTCGGAATCACAATAGGTGTACTGGTAATTGTATGGTTAGAAAGAGAAATATCCGCAGGGATACAACAACGTATTGGACCTGAATATGCTGGCCCTTTGGGAGTTCTTCAAGCTTTAGCAGATGGTACAAAATTGCTTTTAAAAGAAAATCTTCTTCCATCTAGAGGGGATACTCTTTTATTCAGTATCGGACCGTCCATAGCAGTTATATCAATTCTACTAAGTTATTCAGTAATTCCTTTTGGTTATCGCCTTGTTTTAGCCGATCTCAATATTGGTGTTTTTTTATGGATTGCCATTTCAAGTATTGCTCCTATTGGACTTCTTATCTCAGGATATAGTTCAAATAATAAATATTCTTTTTTAGGTGGTCTACGAGCTGCTGCTCAATCGATTAGTTATGAAATACCATTAACTCTATGTGTATTATCAATATCTCTACGTGCGAGTCGTTAAAACATAAACTTCTCCTATTTTTTAAGAGTTAAAATGAATTGAATAGTTTTCTATTCATTATTTATATTAATGAACTAAATTAGATAGTTAGATGAGTGAAATAAAACAGCTTATAGAAAAAAGAATTCGCCGTAAAAACATTGAGTCTCATTTTCTAGGTATAAGAGTTAAGCGTAAATAAACATAATAAAAAGAGAACTTTTATCCCAAGATTGGTTAATTAATTATCCCGTCTTGAAGCGGACTCAAAAAAAAAGATCAACCCTAGTGAATTTTCACTATTATTTGTATGTACTAGTATACATCTATTACCATAATATGTGCGATTGAACAAAAATGAGTGGATGGTTAGAAACACCAAAAAATGCAAAGGATTAGTAATAGATATTTTAAAAATTATCCAAAATAAGAGAAGAGAAACATTTTTTCAAAATGGATAATAAAAAAAAGAATACTAATTGGGGCTTTAAATTCGTAGAAATGATCAGGCAGTACTCCCCACGATTCCGATCCAGAATATGCTTCTATCTACCCATTAACTAAATGACTATCGAAAACGAAATAATCCCTTATTTCATAAGTTCCCCCCCCTTTTTTTTTTTCTGAGAAACAAGAATAGGAACGAAAAAAGATATCTTTTTTTTTTTTTTTCTTTCTTATCTCCTTGCTATTACTACAATATTCATTTTCTTTCTAATATCCATATTCATAAAGGTAAAATTCGTGTCAGAATTGACGAACTAATGGAATGGTTATTTCGTTTTCGTAATTAAAACCGCTGAATTATTTGTATTTCTAAAAAAAGTATTTTAGTGAAGAATTAAGTTATTACTCAACGAAGAAAAATTTTAATTTTTAAAGAGGATGAGATCAATTCAGAAGTCATTTTTTTTTATTTATTATTTTATTTTTAATAAAAAATAAAATTTTATTTATTATTCAAATAAAACTAAAACAGACAGAATTCCATTGATTTAATTTTGGAATACACGATAGATAGATTTGGATACTATACTATCCGACAAAACATACATCTCAAGATAAATAATATCGAACAACTCCTTAAATTTTTTTATATCTTTTGAGGAGCCGTATGAGGTGAAAATCTCATGTACGGTTCTGTAATAGCGATGAGAACAGTAATGTTATTGTCGACTAGAATTATCTAACAGTTCAAGTACAGTTGATATAGTTGAAGCTCAATCAAAATATGGTTTTTTGGGGTGGAATTTGTGGCGTCAACCTATAGGGTTTATGATTTTTTTAATTTCTTCCTTAGCAGAATGTGAAAGATTACCTTTTGATTTACCAGAAGCAGAGGAAGAATTAGTAGCGGGTTATCAAACTGAATATTCGGGTATAAAATTTGGTTTATTTTACGTTGCTTCCTATCTAAATCTATTAGTTTCTTCATTATTAGTAACAGTTCTTTATTTGGGCGGTTGGGATATCTCTATTCCGTACATATTTAATTCTGCACTTTTTGAAATAAATAAAGCAGGTGGACTCTTTTTAATGACAATTGGTATCTTTATTACATTAGTTAAAACTTATTTATTCTTGTTCATTTCTATAACAACAAGATGGACTTTACCCAGACTAAGAATGGATCAATTATTAAATCTTGGATGGAAATTTCTTTTACCTATTTCTCTCGGTAATTTATTATTAACAACTTCTTTCGAACTTTTTTCACTATAAAGGAATACAATGTTTTATATTCACGACTTGTCTCAACCAAGAGAAAGAAACAAACATCAAATTATTCATAGATATTAAAATATGCTCCCTATGATAACTGGGTTCATGAATTATGGTCAACAAACAGTACGAGCTGCAAGATACATTGGTCAAAGTTTCATGATTACTTTATCCCACGCAAATCGTTTGCCTGTAACTATTCAATATCCTTACGAAAAATTAATCACATCCGAGCGTTTCCGCGGTCGAATCCATTTTGAATTTGATAAATGTATTTCTTGTGAAGTATGTGTTCGTGTATGTCCTATAGATCTACCCGTTGTTGATTGGAAATTGGAAACTTCTATTCGAAAGAAACAATTGCTTAATTACAGTATTGATTTCGGAATCTGCATATTTTGTGGTAACTGCGTTGAATATTGTCCAACAAATTGTTTATCCATGACAGAAGAATATGAACTTTCTACTTATGATCGTCATGAATTGAATTATAATCAAATTGCTTTGGGTCGTTTACCAATGTCAGTAGTTGACGATTCTACAATTCGAACAATTTCCAATTTTACTGAAATTCCAATAAAAAAAGAAGTAAATTCCTTGATTAAATAGTAATTGGAAATTACTAAGTTTCTGTTTTAATCTAAAGGAATGAGGTTTATTTCGTTTTGTTTGTTTGGTCACTAACAAAAAATCCAAATTTTTGATTAATTAGAATTGCAGCTTTTTTTGGATTGAAAATATATTAATAATTGAAAAAAAAAAAAAAAAAAGATATTAATCTGGAATTATTTCAAAATACATAATTTCGAAATACTCTTTCATATAAACATATAAAAAAAAGTGAATAAAAAAAAATACATACATTAATTCACAACCTTTCAGATTAAATTACGAATTGATCAACAATTTTTTTTCCTGGTCGAGTTAATAAGTTTATGAAAAATATTTCTATTTTTTTATTTATTATTGTACATATAATGGATTTGCCTGGACCGATACATGATTTTCTTTTAGTCTTGTTGGGATCGGGTCTAATATTAGGAAGTATGGGTGTCGTATTACTTACCAACTCAATTTATGCTGCTTTTTCATTGGGAATGGTTCTTGTTTGTATATCTTTTTTTTATATTTTATCAAACTCCCATTTTGTAGCTGCTGCGCAACTCCTTATTTATGTCGGAGCTATAAATGTTTTAATCATATTTGCTGTGATGTTTATGAAGGGTTCAGAATATTCAAAAGATTTTAATCTTTGGACCATTGGAAGTGGAGTTACTTTGCTGGTTTGTACAAGTATTTTTGTTTCACTAATGAATACCATTCTAGATACATCATGGTATGGGATTATTTGGACTACAAGATCAAATCAGATTCTAGAGCAAGATTTGATAAGTACTAGTCAACAAATCGGAATTCATTTATCAACAGATTTTTTTCTTCCATTTGAACTCATTTCAATAATTCTTTTAGCTGCTTTGGTAGGTGCAATTGCCGTGGCTCGCCAGTAATTAATCTTTAGAACTAGCAACTGCAATCTAAATACTAAATAAAACTTTGTTCTAGGTTATCACACCCATACCCTTTACTTTAACTTTAATTAAGTATATTTTTGAAAATTCTTTCTATCTAAATTCTTTTTTTTATTCGATCTATTACCAGTAGATTTCCCTTGTTCTGTACTTTTTCTAGTAAATAAAATTGAATCTAAAAAATTGTTACTTATATTGAAATCAATCGAAATTGATAAGGAGTTGGTCAACGATGCTCGAACATGTACTTGTTGTAAGTGCCTATTTATTTTGTATTGGTATCTATGGATTGATCACAAGTCGAAATATGGTTAGAGCCCTTATGTGTCTTGAACTGATCCTGAATGCGGTTAATATAAATTTGGTAACATTTTCTGATTTTTTTGATAGTCGTCAATTAAAAGGTAATATTTTCTCCATTTTTTGTATAGCTATTGCAGCCGCTGAAGCAGCTATTGGACCGGCTATTGTTTCGTCAATTTATCGTAACAGAAAATCAACTCGTATTAATCAGTCGAATTTGTTAAATAAGTAGTCTTCATTAGATAAATGATGATATTCATCAAGTTGAATTATCTGTCTATCCGTAGAATAGGATTCAAATGTATGATAAAAATGTAAGAAATTAAAGTATCTTGGCCCTATCGCATCATTCAATCTCATAGGAAGTTTAGATTGATTAGATAAATTATAATAAATTATTGATTCATCTGGTATCTAAATAATGATTAATTTAAAGCTTTATTACTAGATCGAAAATTGATGATGTTCAAAAATTTATAGATCCAATGTCACATTCAGTAAAGATTTATGATACATGTATAGGGTGTACTCAATGTGTCCGAGCTTGCCCCACAGATGTATTAGAAATGATACCTTGGGACGGGTGTAAAGCTAAGCAAATTGCTTCTGCTCCAAGAACAGAAGACTGTGTTGGTTGTAAGAGATGTGAATCCGCTTGTCCAACGGATTTCTTGAGTGTTCGAGTTTATTTATGGCATGAAACAACTCGAAGCATGGGTCTAGCTTATTGATACCTGCGAGAAAACCATACTTGAATACATTTTATTTTTTTTTACTGACAACAACTTGTGCTCAAATATATTTATTTTGAGCACAAGTTGTTCTAGTCCAAGTGTATCTTGTTTTTACTACGAATTATTTTCCTTGGTTAACAATAGTTATTGTTTTGCCAATATTTTTAGGTTCCCTACTTTTCTTTCTCCCTCATAAAGGAAATAAGGCCATTAGATGGTATACTATATGTATATGCTTTTTAGAACTCCTTATAACAACCTATACATTTTGTTATCATTTTGAATTTGACGATCAATTAATTCAATTGAAAGAGGATTATAAATGGATCCATTTTTTGCATTTTTACTGGAGATTAGGAATAGATGGTCTTTCTATAGGACCCATTTTACTGACGGGGTTTATCACCACTTTAGCTACTTTAGCGGCTTGGCCAGTTACGCGGAATTCTCGATTATTCCATTTCCTAATGTTAACTATGTATAGCGGTCAAATCGGATCATTTTCTTCTCGCGATCTTTTACTTTTTTTTTCTCATGTGGGAATTCGAATTAATTCCTGTTTATTTACTTCTATCGATGTGGGGAGGCAAGAAACGTTTGTATTCAGCTACAAAATTTATTTTGTACACTGCGGGGAGTTCCATTTTTTTGTTAATGGGAGTTCTAAGTATTGGTTTATATGGTTCTAATGAACCAACATTCAATTTTGAAACATCAGCTAATCAATCGTATCCTGTCGCACTGGAAATAATATTTTATATTGGATTTCTTATTGTTTTTGCTGTCAAATCACCGATTATACCCTTACATACATGGTTACCAGACACACATGGAGAGGCACATTACAGTACTTGTATGCTTCTAGCCGGAATCTTATTAAAAATGGGAGCATATGGATTAATTCGGATCAATATGGAATTATTACCCTACGCTCATTCTATATTTTCTCCCTGGTTGATCATAATAGGGATAATTCAAATAATCTATGCAGCTTTAACATCTCCTGGTCAACGTAATTTAAAAAAAAGAATAGCTTATTCTTCCGTATCTCATATGGGTTTCATAATTATAGGAATTGGATCTATAAGCGATGCGGGACTCAATGGATCTATTTTACAAATAATTTCTCATGGATTTATTGGTACTGGGCTTTTTTTCTTAGCGGGAACAGGTTATGATAGAATACGTCTTGTTTATCTTGACGATATGGGAGGAATGGCTATACCAATTCCTAAAATATTTACGACTTTCAGTATTTTATCGATGGCTTCCCTTGCATTACCGGGAATGAGTGGTTTTGTTGCAGAACTAATAGTTTTTTTTGGAATTATTACTAGCCAAAAATATCTTTTAATGACAAAAATATTAATTCTTTTTGTAATGGCAATTGGAATGATATTAACTCCTCTTTATTTATTATCCATGTTACGCCAGATGTTCTATGGATACAAACTTTTTAATGTTCAAAATTATTCTTTTTTTGATTCAGGACCGCGAGAGTTGTTTGTTTCGGTCTCTATCCTTTTACCTATAATAGGTATTGGTATTTATCCAGATTTTGTTTTATCACTATCAGTTGATAAAGTTGAAGCTATTTTAGCTAATTCTTTTTATAGATAATTTTCTTTCATAAACATAAAAATAAATAAATAAACCAGCAATACAATATTGCATTAATAATGATTTAAAAAGTAATTTGTTGTAGAAAATAAGTGAAAAAAAAAATGAATTGGACTTGCAACCATATACATTTGGATTTTCTGAGAACCATTTGAATCAAGTAATGTAGTGATTCAAAGGGTTCTCTTTCTCCATGATTTATACGAATTTGTCTTATATATACTGTTCTATGTTTAGATTCGTTAGGTCCTTTCTTCAATTCAATTAGATGTTTAATGTAAATGAACCATAACTATGTAGCCCTATCCCTAATAAATTGACCCCAAAATAGCATATCCAAATTATAAGAAAACCCATAGAGGCCACAATTGCAGAATTTACACTTTCAAAATTTTTATTTGTTCTAATATGTAAATAAATTGAGAATATGGTCCAAGTAATAAAAGCCCACGTTTCCTTTGGATCCCAATTCCAATACGACCCCCATGCCTCATTAGCCCATACTGCTCCCGAAAGAATACCTATGCTTAAAAAGATAAACCCTATACTAATAGTACGATAACTCCAATGATCTAATTGATGAATCAATTGAGACTTGTAATAATTATTAGAATAAAATAAATAAGTGTTTTTTAAAACATTGTTTCCGTCGTTCATGTATTGGATCTCACCCAAGGAAAATGACTTATTTAAAAAATGACTGTTTTTAGCAAAAATTCTTATGAATTTTTGAAATGTAATGACTACAAGAACTAATGAAAATAATGATCCACATAAAAGAGATGCATAACCCAATAACATCGTACTTACATGCATCATTAACCAATGGGATTGAAGAGCCGGGACTAATATTTCGGATTTATGCATGTAAGTTAAAAATATTGAAGTAGAAAAACCTTGGGTAAGGATAATACTTGGCATGGTTATTGAACTAAAATTTAAATAGTTTTTTTTTTTTTTTTAAATATGTAACCATATGAATAAGGGAAAAACTCCAAGAAAAAAATAGTAATGATTCATATAAATCACTTAATGGTAAATGTCTCAAATAAATCCAACGAGTAACTAATAATCCAGTTATAAAAAAAAAAGTAGCTATCATTCCTTTTTCTACGGAAGCATATAGTCCTACGATTTCATCAACTAATAGGGTTATCAAAAGAATTGTAATTACAATTGAAACGACTGAAAGGGATATATGATTTAGTATATGTTCTACAGTTGAAAATATCATAAAAAAAGGGGGGGCAATTATAAGAATAGAAATTGGGATATGAATTCATTATATTATAGTCCTTATTCTTTTATAATACCTTACTTTTTTTATAATATTATTATAAGGTGCCATGCCGCTACTCGGATTCGAACCGAGATGCTCTAGCACTGCTTCCTAAGAGCAGCGTGTCTACCAATTTCACCATAGCGGCTTCTCGAAATCATAATAACTTATTTTGATTCAATCGTCGAGATTGAAATTGAAAGAATCAATTCAATGTAATATTTTTTTAGAAAATAAAAAACTGTATAAAAAAATTTAAGTAAAAAAAAAAAAATTGTATATTTGTATCGCTTACAGTTTTAGCATTATGTCTAAGTATTACACTCTAAAAATTTATCGAAATAGTTGTATAGCTTTGTATTAATTGTTAGAGTTCTTATTGTGTAAAGAATTTCTCTTACGATTTAGAAAACTTATTTAATTTAATTAGGTATTGTTAAGTATTGGGGAAATAGATTATACAATCTAACAAATATTTAATAATATATTTAAATATTTTAAATATAAAAAAAAAAAGTTATTATTTATATCAGAATTTCCATTATACCATAATTCAATAAATCTTTTCTAAATTTATGGTAATATAAATTTAGGGAGATAATAGTTTAAGACAATTAAAAAAAAAATAGTTTTCAATTTTATCAACTAATTTCATAATTTTAATAACTTATTCATTTTGAATAAAGAATTTATTACTAGATTTTCTATATTTATAGAATTAGAATGAAATTATAGAATAAAATATATAATCAAATAAAAATGAAGAAAAAACTTTTTGTTTAGGGTCGATGGGGAAAATAAGAATCCCCATCCCAAAAATGAAAGAACAAACGTGCTAAAACTAAAATTAAAGGTAAAACCTTGTTTATTCTTTTTTCTTTGAACTTTCTTTCTGAAGTTAACTTTTTTCTTTTTCAAAAAGTATCATTCATTTTTTTTTTTTTATTTATTTAGTAAACAAAACTCTTTTTAGTTTACATACCCTAAAAGAAAAACAAAAACATATTTAAAGGAAAAAAAAAAAACGAATTAAATATAGATCCCATTAGGAAATAATAATAATTTTTGAATTAATTCTTTTTTATTTAACTAGTCTCTTTTTTGAGTTAAAAAAGGATTCAGCTTATTAGAATGTTTAGTTTTTTATTTATTTGATTTGTCGCACAAAAAAACTTTTTGAATTCCCTGTAGAAATAGATTTTGCTAATGAAAAAGCTTTCAACGCTGCCCAATATCCTTTGCTTTTCCAAATATTTTTACGAATCCGTTTTTTTGATATAGAAGTGTGTTTTTTTGGAACTGCCATTTTAAAACGAAAATAAGTTATTCATTTCTATAGTTGGATGTGAAAGACATATTTTGCTTAAAAAAAATTATTCGTTACTATACTATTTATTATATATTTATTCTTTTCATTTGATTCCTTTCATAATCTAAGGATTCTATCAAAACCCATTTTAATATATTATGAGAAACAAATATAAAAGAAAGACAAAAAGTATAATAATAAGTATTATTGCAAAAAAGAATACAACAAGAAAAGAGTCTATTCGGGTCTGGTCTGGCATTGTCTATTTTCGCCGTCTTCCGTTTATATATGAACGGAATATACATGTCATAAAATAGATCGAAAATTTGAAAAACTCAACCAACCTTTCTATTTATATGAACTTAATTTTCATTTTCCTTTAGTAAATCCTTTTATAATTTATTTATTTATGTCAAAGGATAGTATATATCATTTTTTTTTAATTGAAAAAAAAAAAAAAAATCCATTCAGTTCAAAAGGTAATTGGTTAATGATTTTGAATAAACGAACTAAAAAAAAAAATAGTTCTTATTTTTTGGGGTTTGGGCTATCGTTTATAATTCATACAAAATTTTTTATTGGTATAATTATTTGTCCTTCCTCTATAAACCTTGTTCTATAAATAAAAGGTTTTGTAATGCGTAAAAAATAATAATGCAAATTTTTAATTTTCTATATCGTCGAAAAAAAAAAAAAGAAATATAACTTTTTACTAAGAATTTAATTTTAGTATATTATGGGAACAATTCTAAGTTCTTGATTGGAAATACTTAAAGTATTTGAAAAAATTAAGAATAATTAAAAATAGAAAATATTATTTCACTTTTACATATTTTAATTTGTTATTAACTGACCCTTTTCAAAAGAAAAAAAAAAAAAGTTCCTGAATCAGAAATAATAAATTAGTAAATAGTAACAAAATATTTTTTTATGGACTATACATATCAATATTCATGGATCATACCTTTTATTTCACTTCCAGTTCTTATGTTACTAGCAGGGGGACTATTCCTTTTTCCGACGTCAACAAAAAAACTTCGCCGTATATGGTCTTTTACTAGTGTTCTCTTTTTAAGTATAGTGATGATTTTTTCATTTTATTTGTTTATTCATCAAATAAGTAACAGTTATGTTTATCAATATGTATGGTCTTGGACCATCAATAATGATTTTTCTTTAGAGTTTGGGTACTTGATCGATCCACTTACTTCTATTATGTCATTATTAATTACTACGGTTGGAGTTTTGGTTCTTATTTATAGTGATAATTATATGTCTCATGATCAAGGATATTTGAGATTTTTTGCTTATATGATTTTTTTCAATACTTCAATGTTGGGATTAGTTACTAGTTCTAATTTGGTACAAATTTATATTTTTTGGGAATTGGTTGGAATGTGTTCGTATCTATTAATAGGTTTTTGGTTTACACGACCTATTGCGTCGAATGCTTGTCAAAAGGCATTTGTAACGAATCGTGTGGGGGATTTTGGTTTATTATTAGGTATTTTAGGTCTTTATTGGACAACGGGTAGTTTTGAGTTTCGTGATTTGTTTAAAATATTCAATAACTTGATTTCTAATAATTCTAATAATGAGGTTAATTTTTTATTTGTTAGTTTATGTGCCTTCCTATTATTTTCTGGTGCAGTTGCTAAATCCGCTCAATTTCCCCTTCATGTGTGGTTACCTGATGCCATGGAGGGACCTACCCCCATTTCGGCTCTTATCCATGCTGCTACCATGGTAGCAGCGGGAATTTTTCTTGTCGCTCGGTTTATTCCTCTTTTCATAGTCATACCTTACATAATGAATATAATAGCTTTGATCGGTATAATAACAGTACTGTTTGGAGCTACTTTAGCTCTTGCTCAAAAAGATATTAAGAGAAGCTTAGCTTATTCTACAATGTCCCAATTGGGTTATATGATGGTAGCTTTGGGTATAGGATCTTATCGAGCCGCTTTATTTCATTTGATTACTCATGCTTATTCAAAAGCTTTGTTGTTTTTAGGATCAGGTTCCATTATTCATTCAATGGAATTGGTTGTTGGGTATTCTCCAGATAAAAGTCACAATATGGTTCTTATGGGTGGTTTAACAAAGCATGTCCCAATTACAAAATTTTTTTTTTATTAGGTACACTTTCTCTTTGTGGTATTCCACCCCTTGCCTGCTTTTGGTCTAAAGATGAAATTCTTAATGATAGTTGGTTATATTCACCGATTTTTGCAATAATAGTCGTTTCCACCGCGGGACTAACTGCATTTTATATGTTTCGTATCTATTTACTTACTTTTGAAGGACATTTAAACCTTTATTTTAAAAATTATAGCGGAAAAACAAATAAATTCCTTTATTCAATATCCTTATGGGGTAAAGAAGGATCAAAAATAATGAGAAATAAAAATGGTTTATTATCCTTATTAACAATGAATAATCATCAGAGTTCTTTGAAAAAGATATATCAAATCGATATTACGGGAAAAAATATGCTACAGTCTTTTCTTACTATTTCTCATAGTGATACTAAAACTACTATTTCTTATCCTTATGAATCGGATAATACTATGCTTTTTCCTATGTTTTTGTTAACTTTATTTATTTTGTTTGTTGGTATCCTAGGAATTCCTTTCAATGAATTGAATCAAGAAAAAATTTATTTGGATATATTAGACAAATTATTAACTCCGTCTATAAATCTTTTACATGAAAGTTCAAATAATTTTTTGAATTGGTATGAATTTTTTAAAAATGCTACTTTTTCAGTCAGTATAGCTTATTTCGGAATATTTATAGCATTTCTTTTCTATAAGCCCGGCTATTCATTTTTACCAAATTTTTACTTTCTTAATTCATTTGTTAAAAGTTTTCTTAAAAAAAACAAGAATCAATTTTTTTTTGAAAAACTACTATATCTAATATATGATTGGTCATATAATCGTGGTTACATAGATTTTTTTTATAGAATATTTTTTATTGGGAGTATAAGAAAATTGGCTGAATTAATTTATTTTTTTGATAGATGGATAATTGATGGAATTACAAACGGGGTTGGTATTATTAATTTTTTTGTAGGAGAAAGTATTAAATATGGAGGAGGTAGTCGAATTTCTTATTATATTTTATTGTATTTATCTTATGTATTAATTTTTATACTACTATTTTATACCAGTATTATTAATGTATTTTAACTCTATTTATCAATTTTTTATTTAAATTTTTTCTTTTG
>CM039469.1:125150-140150 GCA_022433065.1 Begonia loranthoides
CTACCGGTTTTTCAAAAGCTAAAGAAAAAAAAATCCAATGGATTTCCAATTTATATGAAATGCTCTTTTATTTCTAGAATGTTTAATATATGGTTTATGTCTTCTATGCGAAAATTTTTCATTTTCATAAGCTCGTCTGGATTATTATTTAAAAGGTCTAATAATGTATGTATATTGGATCTTTTGAGGCAATTATAGATCCTAGGAGGCAATTCTGATTGGTCAATAAAAATGGATTTGAATACTATTTCTTTTTTATTTTTTCTTAGTTTAGCCAATCTATCATGAAAAGTAAAAACGGGTAAAATAATTTTGTGTTGATTGTTGGTCAAATGTAAATTTTCTTCTTCCGCATGTAAAAAAGGAATAAATAAATCAATCAAATTCCGAGAGGCTTCATGAAGTGCTTCTTTAGGAGTTAAACTTCCATTTGTCCATATTTCGAGAAAAAGTATTTCTTGTTTTTCATTCCCATTGACATAAGAATGAATGCTATGATTCGCATTTCGAACAGGCATGAATACAGCGTCTATAGAATAACTTCCGTCTTGAAAGTTATTTGGGGTTTGTATACGATATCCTCGATTTCTCTCTATTTGTAATTCAATACAAAAATTGATTGGTTCTGTTAGCTTAGCTATATACTGCGTATTATCAACGATTTCTGCAGAAGGTGGTAAGATGATATCTTGAGCCGTTACATATCCAGGACCCTTGACATAAATATACGCGCCGCCACTTCCATACAGATTACTTCTCAATACAATTTCTTTCAAATTCATTAAAATTTCATGGACTGATTCTTGAATACCTATTAGGGTAGAGTATTCATGTGGTATTTTTTCAGATTTTGCACGTGTGATACATGTTCCTTCTATTTCGCCAAGCAAAGCTTTTCGCATCGCAATACCTATTGTATCTGCTTGACCTTTCATAAGTGGAGACAGAATAAAGCGTCCGTAATAAAGACGTTTACTGTCTGCTCTTGATTCAAGACATTTCCACTTTAGTGTCCGAGTAGATACTCTTATTTTCTCTCGAACCATAGTAATATTATTTGATCAAATTATTGAATTATTTATTTCTCTTGAAATCTATTTAATGGTTATTTTTACACACGCCTTTTTTTAGGGGGCCTACAGCCATTATGGGGCATAGGAGTTACATCACATATATAATTTAATAGTATACCGCTTCGACGAATAGCTCTTAATGCTGCATCTCGTCCGAGACCGGGGCCTTTTATCATGACTTCTGCTCGTTGCATACCTTGATCCACTACTGTCCGAATAGCAGTTCCTGCTGCGGTTTGAGCCGCAAACGGCGTCCCTCTTCTTGTACCTTTGAATCCACAAGTACCGGCAGAGGACCAAGAAATTACTCGACCCCGTACATCCGTAACAGTCACAATTGTATTGTTGAAACTTGCTTGAACATGAATAACTCCCTTTGGTATTTTATGCGTACTTTTACGTAAACCAATACGTCCATTTCTACGTGAACCAATTCTTGGTATGAGTTTTGCCATATTTTATCATCTCATAAATATAAATCAGAGATATATGGATATATCCATTTCATGTTAAAACAGATCTTTTTTTTTTTTTTAGTCTTTTAGAAGGATTATCCCTGTCTTTGTTTATGTCTCGGGTTGGAACAAATTACTATAATTCGTTTCCGCCTACGGATCAGTCGACATTTTTCACAAATTTTACGAATGGAGGCTCTTATTTTCATATTTGTCTGTCATTCCTTACTTTAATTGAGAATCTACCTATTTGAAGAAAATAAGTTTCTTTAAATTTTTAATTTAGAAGTGTATCCTTACAAAACAAAACAAAAAAAAAGAATATTGAAATGGTTGAATCATAAAAATTGACTTTCATTTTAACACTATTTCGCGGTAGTATATGTATACTACTATGTTGAATCGGTCCTAAAAAAAAAATCTATAATTCTATCTCCATTATCTAAACGAAAATGAACCCGGAACATATCAGGGGTTCTGTAATTAAACCTTCATCACTTTAGTTTTGTTCTTTCATTTTTGGTGAAAACCTTTCAAGCATCAACTAATGAAGCAAGACTTATTTCATATTCGAAATCCTCTCTTTTTTTTTTTACAAAAAAGAAATAGGGAAGTTTTGTATATAATTCGCATATTATAAAGATTACCATATATAACACAAAATTTCTCCGCCCATTTTTTCTAGTCGAGCCTCTCGGTCTGTCATTATACCCCTAGAAGTGGAAAGGATTACAACCCCCATCCCTCCTAAAATTCTAGGAATTTTTTGATAGTTAGAATAGATTCGTAGACCAGGTCTACTAATCCGTTTTAAATTTAAAAAACTTTTAAATGGTCCTTTCCTATTCCTTTTATGTCGTAGGGTTAAAACCAAAAGATTTTGGTTGTTTTTAAAATGTTTCCTTACGTTTTCAATAAAACCTTCTCGTAAAAGTATTTTCACAATGTTTTCATTGATGTTAGTAGATGGTATTCGAACCATTTCTTTTCTATTCATGTCAGCATTGCGTATAGAGGTTATTAGATTAGCAATAGTATCCTTACCCATGATAAACCAAAATGAGTGTTTCTTTAGAATTTTAATATAATTAACATGCTCTTTATTTATTCAATATTTTAAAATTTTGAAAAGTATATACGTGAGATACAATTTATTAATTAATTTCATTCAAATATTCTAACTATATCTTGGTCTCATCTTATAACACTTCAGGTGCTAATGAAATAATTTTCGTGAAATTTAAATGTCTCAATTCGCGGGGGATCGCACCAAAAATTCGGGTTCCTTTTGGATTTCCCTCTTGATCAATAACAACGGCAGCATTGTCATCATAGCGTATTATCATACCGTTTTCACGTTTGAGTTCTTTACAAGTACGTACAATTACAGCTCTAATCACTTCTGATTTTTCTATAGGTGTATTTGGGACTGCTTCTTTGATTACAGCAATAATAACGTCACCAATATGAGCATATCGTCGATTACTAGCTCCTATGATTCGAATACACATCAATTTTCGGGCCCCGCTGTTATCCGCTACATTTAAATGGCTTTGAGGTTGAATCATATTATTTTTGTGAATCTGTTCTTTCAATGCAAAGGGCTAAAAAAAAAGAAATATTGTTTGTTCAAACCAAACAAAAAAGAAATTTGAAATGGCAATTTTTTTTTCATACCAAAGACCGCTTTCCTTTGATTCTACATTCCTATCCCGAAATAATGAATTGGGTTCTTATAGGCATTTTGGATGCCGCTATTGAAATAGCTTTTCTAGCTATATTTTCTGCTACTCCGCCCATTTCATAAAGTATTCTACCTGGTTTAACGACAGTTACCCAATATTCAGGAGATCCTTTCCCCGAACCCATACGTGTTTCTGTGGGTCTTACTGTAACGGGTTTGTCTGGAAATATACGTACCCATATTTTCCGCCGCGTCGTGCATTTCGTGTCATTGCTCTCCGTCCCGCTTCTATTTGTCTAGATGTGATCCAAGCGGGTTCAAGTGCCTGAAGAGCATATCTACCGAAACAAATATGATTACCTCGATACGAAATTCCTTTCATTCTTCCTCTATGGTGTTTACGAAATCTAGTTTTTTTGGGGTTATAGTGGATGGTTGTTTTTTATCAATTCCATCTCTACTACAGAACCGGACATGAGAGTTTCTTCTCATCCAGCTCCTCACGAATGAAACGATTCCAAAAGAATAGACTATACATATATTTTGTCAATAATCAATAATAGACTGAATTAGGGTATTCTTGGAGATTTCATCTAATCTATTATCAATTTTTCTCTCTTCTTTTGAGATAGAACTGAATATGTATTCTATTTCTACATGATTTACATATTTATATATTATATATATATATAAAATAGTATAGATAGTTTTAAGGTCTTATAAATAATGAAATCCTTATTTGATTTTGGTTTGTCTTTTCTTTTATTATCTATTATTTTTTTTGGTCTTTGATCAACCAAAATATAGAAATCCAAGCCAATAAAAGAAAGTTCGCGGGCGAATATTTCCTCGTTTTATATGTATTTGCGTTCTAAGCTTAGCCCACGAAATGACCTTTCCGAATTAATGGATTGGTCTTGGGTGGATTCCGCCATCCTACCCAATGAATCATTAATATTTATTTTCAACAGAATATTATGTATTCTTGGGTTCCCTCGTCCCCATCATTTCTTGATTAATGGTTAGGTCTTAATTCTACAACGGAGCCTCTAATGAATGAAATTTGTTGTTGAGTCAATCTTCTCAGTCTTTATTGACTCAGGGCTCTTGGCTTTTTTCATATATTAACAGATTAATCTAATTATGAATCAATCAGTATTGCTTCTTTCTTACACTACCTTTTTTTTTATGAGATGACTCATAGACCTTACATATTCCATATTGGAATCTTATATCATTGATATTCTTTTTCTCTCTTTCTTTCACCCTTCCAGTTATCCGTATATTTTTAATGCTTCACAACTGATAATTAGATTGGTGTTTTTGTTTATGCAAAAAAGATTTCAGTTGCTACAATGATATGACATGACCAAGAACATATCTTGACTGGTTTCTTTTTTCGATCCAGATAATGTGAAACGATGAGTTGGTTATTTTTTTTTTTTATTATTAGTTCATATTATGTTATAGTCCGGTCCATTTTTCTCCTAACAGAAAAACCAACGAGTCGCACACTAAGCATAGCAATTATTTCAAATAATTAATTGAATTTTTATTCAAGCCTATAGAATTTCCCATTTACTATTAAAAAAAAAAAAAGAATCAATTTTTTTTTGTTCTATCATTGAATAAAATAGAAAGACAAATCGAGGAAAGGCTTATTATTCCTCGTCTACAAATATCCAAATTTTGATCCCTAATATCCCATAGATAGTTGCAACTGTATAGGAACAATAATCAATTTTAGCTCGAATGGTTTGTAGAGGAACCCTACCTTCTCTGATCCATTCAACACGTGCAATTTCTTTTCCGTCTATACGCCCTGCAATTTGTACTTGAATTCCTTTTGTACCTGCCTGTTCGGTTAATTCAATAGCTTTTTTCATTGCCTTTCGAAATGAAACTCTATTCTTTAGCTGTCCGGCTATAAATTCTGCAAGAATAATAGGGTTTCCATAAGGGTTTTCAAGCCTTGTAATAGCAATGTTTAGTTTTCGGTTCACAAAATTTAACTCTTTTTGTACATTCATTTGTAATTCTTCGATTGTTCGAGACCCACTTTCTATTAATAACTTTGGGAAGCCCATATAGATTATTACCTGAATGAGATCAATTCTTTTTTGAATCTCGATACGTGCAATTCCCTCAACACCGGAGAATATTTTTATATTTTTTTTTACATAATTTTTGATACAATCTCGCATTTTTTGATCTTCTTGTAGACCTTCAGAATATTTTTTTGGTTGTGCAAACCAAATAGAACGATGTCCTTGGGTTGCACCAAGTCTAAAACCGAGTGGATTTACTTTTTGTCCCATACTCCTCCATTATTATACATATTATAACACGCGATATCCGTGTATTCATTTATAGATCTAGGTTTTTTTAAGCATAATATGGAGTATTCGGATCTTTTGCACTCTTCTTTATTTAAATTGAAAGATATATCTTTCAATACAATAGTTATATAACAAGTGGGTCTTTTTATCGGATAACTTCGGCCTCGAGCTCGAGGTTTTAATTTTTTCACAGTAATACTTTTGTTGACCTCAACTTTACTAATGACTAAATTGGTTTCGTTGAGACCTATATTGTGACTAGCATTTGCTGCTACAGAATAAACCAATTTTAAAATTGGATAACATGCTCGATAAGGCATGAGTTCTAGTATCATAAGTGTTTCCTCGTAAGAACGTCCACGAATCTGATCAATTACTCTTCGTGCTTTGTGAGTGGACATACATATATGTTGACCTAAAGCGTATACTTCTGTATATCCATTCTTTTTTGTCTTCTTTATCATAAGGTTCACCTCTCACTAATGAATCATAAGTATCTTTATTCTATCTCTATTCATTTTTTTTTTTTTTTTCTGATTTTACTAATTAAAATTATTAACGACGAGATTTATTATCATTTTTCGCATGTCCCAGGAAATTGAGAGTTGGCACAAATTCTCCCAACTTATGCCCTACCATACGATCTGTTATATAAATAGGCAAATGTTCCTTTCCATTATGAATAGCAAGAGTATGACCAATCATTGTGGGTATAATGGTAGATGCTCGTGACCAAGTTATTATTATTTCTTTTTCTTCCTTTGTGTTAAGCTTATTTATTTTTTTTAATAAATAATTTGCTACAAAAGGATTTTTTTTTAATGAACGTGTCACAGTTAATTTCACTCCTATTTTTTTCTTATTTGCACATCTTTTGTTCATAAAAAATTTGTTCATAAAAAAAAAGATGTGCACGAATTCCGGAAATTGCTTATTCAATTCAATGATGCATTACATTAATTTAATTTACAATTAAATTGAAAAATTTATCTTATTATGATTTATAGTAATTCTAGATTCATTTTATTCTATATTAATTCAATTATCTTATTTTAGAAAATAATATAGAGTACTTTATATAATATAATAATAATTTTTATATTATAAAATAGAATTCAAATATTCGAATTTGAAATGAATCAATTCAAAAATATTTGTCTATTATGAATTTCGAAATATAGTAATAAAAAAAAAAATAAATCTATAAAATTACGATATCATTTTAATAAAAAAAAAATAGAAGATAAAATATATAAGATAAGCGGGTAGCGGGAATCGAACCCGCATCGTTAGCTTGGAAGGCTAGGGGTTATAGTCGACGTTGATTCATCATTTTGAACGTCTCTAATTCAAAACCGAACGTGAAACTTTGATTTCATTCGGCTCCTTTATGGAAGATGGAAAAAAAAGATGTAAACGAAAAAAAAAAACAAATTCTACCCATAACATCTATGTCAGCCTTTCTGTCTGAATGCATTCAAAAGGAACTGCTTTATAGATGATCCCTATAGAAGAAAAGAGGATTCTAACAATCTTTTCTAGTTACTTCGTTCCCTATTTCTATTTGAAATAATCCTTAGGAAAAGTCTTTTTTGTTTCCAACGAGCTAAAACAATATAATCTGTCGATGTCTCTAGTAAACCAAAGACATTGTTTAATAGCTATTTTGTTTTGCTTCAATCTCCCTTATACAAATCTCAAATTGAAGATTTAGTTACGATTAGAAATAGACCCGTTCTTTCTACCTTTATCCATGGATTCCTTACTCGTTCAATTGGAAGTATGGATCCAATTCAAAAAAAAATTATGTTTCGTAATTTCATGATCCAATTTTTTCAATTTATAACGGACTCTTGGATACAAATCACGAGAATTTCTATTTTTCCTCGAATTTTTCATCGATAGGAAAAGGATTTAATCCTTTTAAGAAATAAAGTTTTTGATCGAAATATAAATCAAACGAAAGACCCTTTAACTATTAAAGGGTTAATAGAACGAATCACCCTTTTACCACTAAACTATACCCGCTACAATGCTATTATTGCATATAAATCGACCTTTTGTCGAACACAAAAATAGGTCATAGTAATAAGTAATAAAAAAATAGGATCAGAAAAAAAAATCATGAAAATGAGAGCGTTGACATATTTTTATCAGGAAGACTAATGAGATTAGTAAACGAGGACTCATTTAACTAATTAAATGATAAGTTTTTTTTATTCCAGTAAAAAAAAGTAAATAAAAAAAGAAAGAATAATAAGAAATGGCACTTTGATTCTATATCATTTGATTCTGTATCATAGGAATCGAAATAATCCTTCTTATGATATGATTGTTGTTTCGATTTTTGTTATTTTATTTCAAAATAATTTTGAGTTTTCAAATAAAATAAATCATTTTTTCTACGATTCATTGGAACAAAAAAAAAAAAAAAAAGCCCGGCTAGGTACTGACCAGGCCAGGCCGTGGAAATAAAAAGGGACTTTTCGGACGAAATAAACAAGGTACTTTTATTGATTTTATTTATTATTTAATATATATATATATATTTTCATTTTATTTTTTATTTTCTTAATTTATTCAAAATTTTTTTTTATTAACATTTAATAGATTGGTATTTATATATTCAAATATTGGATTGGAGATATCTCTTTTGAGCCCTTACTTTATTTAAAATCTAAATGGAATTGGAATTTCTGATAAAAGTTTTTAGATATATATTATCTATATATAGCTTTATATAGCTATCTATATAATAAATAATAAAAATAAAATAATAAAGAGAGATAAAGAAGGGCTTTTTTCAAGCCTTACTTAATGTATCATAGTAATTATTCTTTTTCATTTTTCAATTGGGGGAGAGATGGCTGAGTGGATTAAAGCGTCGGATTGCTAATCCGTTGTACGCGTTTTTCGTACCGAGGGTTCGAATCCCTCTCTTTCCGTTTCTGTCGATGACTTGGTATTTTTTTTTTTTTATATATAGTTAAAGAAAGATGTGGAATAGATAAAAATTTGCAAATCAAGCAAGGAAAACAAAAATCTTATTTTTTATTCTTCACGTCCAGGATTACGTCCCGGGTCATTAGATAGGAATCCGAAAATGAAGAGAGAAACAAAGAATATCACTACTGTATAAACAAATAGTTTTAGAGTAAGCATTACACAATCTCCAATAGCATTTTTTTTTCAAAAAAAAAAAAGAGAATAGATTCTCTATTTTTATACTGCATACCCTATTTTTTGACACCAAGAAATGAAGTGATTTCTAGAAAAAAAAAAAAAAAATTTCAGAAAATCAGAGTTGAGTTGTTTATTAATGAAAATTTTCTTTTATACCAACAATTATATATTGTGGGGGACTCTAATAGGGTCGTTCAATGGAAAAAAAGTTATAACAAGAAAATGAGAGTGATCTAGATTTAGCACAGTTATACAAGAATTTCAATATTAAACTTAAAGGTTCAGACTGTATGTAAGACTTATCTGATCTTATATTAGAAATTGTTAGAATTTTTTTTTTCGAGTAAATCATGAATTTTTCTAGGACAGTATGAAAAATCTCATCGAAAACTTACAGCAGCTTGCCACACAAAAGCTAATAAAAAAAAGAACACAGGTATTACTGGCATAATATCTACTATTGGATTCAAAAAAGCGTAGGCCTCGGGTAATTTGGCTAAGAAAAAGCTACTTGAATAAAGGACAGAATTAAGACAGATACAGATTAAACTTAAAATATTAAGCATAACAAACATTTTGTTCTTGAAGATAATTTTTTTTTTGAGTTGATTGAGTTATTAATATCTTATTATTGATATAAGGGATAAGGTAAAAATTAATAACATAAGGTAGGTCAAAAAACCTTTCTTTTCTTTGATTTGAACTCAGCCAATCAAAAATCCTTCCATTCTCAAATCAAAATAGATATAGAAGAAATCCTACTTTCATACAATATCTTAATTGAATTATATCTAATGATCAATAAATTAAGTTTCATTCGATATCTACACGTATCAAAATCCTAGCAACAATCTAATTGATTCTATCAATATTTGGACTGGAATTGACGAACAACCAATAACAATATTAGTGTTTATTAGTCTTGAATAGAAATGGGGCGTGGCCAAGTGGTAAGGCAACGGGTTTTGGTCCCGCTATTCGGAGGTTCGAATCCTTCCGTCCCAGAGTATGCGTATTATATATATCATAGTATTATGATATTATATATCATAATATTATATATGATATAATCATATCAAAATTATCATATCAAAAAAAGATTGCCTTTTTTGAACAACCTTCTGTTTAAGAGTCTAATATTAGATAGAATGTGATTCTTCTTTCTTATCATTATTTTTCTTATTTTTGATTCGTCTCTAAATCATATTTTTTTCACAAATTGAATCGAGTTTAAATACCATAAGACGTAGATGGAATTGAATCCATTTTTTATCTAGGTAAAAGATGGGAACATAGATAAAAAAAAGAGTTTTTTAATGAAAAAAAAAGTAGGACGGGCTTTTCATCGTATGTCCATATCTTTCTCATATATTTGAAATTCGTTATTCATAAAAAAACCTTACGTCGCATATATTTTCCATGATGTCATTTAAATTAAAAATCGAAATGTGAAAGCCTCTCTTATTCTCTATCCCTTAAATGACGTGTGCAACTTGATTATTTTATTTCTGTGGATTTATGTGGAATTATAAATACGAAGGGCTTGCGTTTTTGGTACTAATTGAATTGAATCAATGGGATTAAGTCTCTTAAGACCGGTTTAGGCTAAAATAATTTAGAGTCAAAAAAAAATTGGATTTGTTTTTGATCTATCTATTTGTTTTAAATCATTGATGGGTTAATTCGAATAGGTTTTTTTTATGATAATAAAAGATAATAAAATGTCCCTTCCCTTATTGGAAAACTTTAGTCAAATAATAATATCGAGGTAGAAAACTTTCAATCAATTATTTTGAATGATTTCCTATGAATCCTTGGTACTTGAAGAAGTGTTAAACTGGCGAATCCATCCTATCAAGAAACTTGAAAATGCGGATTTAAAAAGAACGTATTTCTTATTTATTCGTAATTTTTTCTAAATTTATAGAAATAAAAAAAAAAAAAAGAATAATATATATATTCCATTTCATATTAAATAAATATTGCATTCATACAAAAAATTGTATTCATCCAATATACTAAAAGAAAATCCAATATCTAAAAGAAAATTTGGGTTTAAAAAAAAATGGAATTCTTGCTGATACTTTTTAAGAAACTACCCATTCATAACAGTATAGATAACTATGTACCAACTAAACCAATGACTATTCATGATTCCATAATTGAATCAATTACATACCAGTTCCAAGAAACTAGAGGTTATGGTAAAACTTCGTTTAAAACGATGTGGTAGAAAGCAACGTGCGACTTGAAGGACATGATCAACTGTGGATTCTTATCTTACATCCACCATTTTCTTTTATATATAGGAATGAAGATGCTCTTGGCTCGACATCGTTTGTTCTGTTCCACTATAACCCTCATTTCATTTTGGGGAAGTTTTAATGTAAATATTACATGATGGAGCTCGAGTAGAAAGTATTAATTCATTTATCAGGGGCGGAGATCTAGGGTTAGTGTCAATCAATAAGTTGAAACAACTTCGTAAGTATATTTTCGATATAGAAATCGAAAGGATCCAATTCAATTTCAAATTCAAACATCAAATTTGTTGGAATTAGGAAAACTCTTTTGATCAAAAGTGTATCACGCGAGAATCAATCATTCATAGGGTTCTTTGATAAAAAGAAATCAAAAAAAATGGTATGTTGCTGCCATTTTGAAAGGATTAAAGATCACCGAAGTAATGTCTAAACCCAATGATTCAAAGCAAAGATAAAGGATCCCGGAACAAGGAAATACCTTTTTTAATTTAATTGTTTTAATAACTAAACTTGTTAATTGTCTCAATAACTAAACTAGATCAAAATGAAGAATAGAATAGATTCTAAAGGAGACAGGCAAAAAGGGGGTTATAGACGGCTCAATAAATGAAATGCTTAAAGGTTTTCCTTTGAGTGAGAGTTACCCAACTTGAGTTATGAGGATACAAATAAGAATTTTTTTTTTATTTCTTTTTTGGAAAAGAATAAAAAAAAAATGAAATCATAGTCTAATTGATTTGATAATCTATGGATCTATTTTACATTAATTAGAATTCTATACATATACATAACTTCAAATTTTCTCGAGCCGTACGAGGAGAAAACTTCTTATACGGTTCTGGGGGGGGTATTGTTAATCTACATCTATCCCAATGAGCCGTTTATCGAATCGTTGCAATTGATGTTCGATCCCGAAGAGAGGGAAGAGATCTTCGTAAAGTGGGTTTTTATGATCCGATAAAGAATCAAACCTATTTAAATGTTCCTGCAATTCTATATTTTCTTGAAAAAGGTGCTCAACCTACAGGAACTGTTCATGATATTTTAAAGAGGGCTGCGGTTTTTACGGAATTTGACCTGAATCAATAACCGAAAAATTCAATTAATGAAATAAAAAAAAAAAAGAGGGTGTGGATGACTTGTCTATAGCTTTGGATAACCTTTTCTCTATTATTTCCCCCCTCTCTTGTTCTACTACACTTATTTATTAAAGATCAATCAAGTGAATAAATGAAATAATTGGTTTTATACTAGAAATAAAATAGAAAATTTGGACATTACCATCAATGGGTTGGTTTTTGTTGGAAATCTATGAACAAATAAAAAAACACAAGGGATTACGCTTGTTTATTCTACTTATATTTATTTATTGATTGAATAAACCCGAGATTTTTTTCTACTTTACTTCTTCCTTACCTTAATTTTTTCTTTCGCCTACACTTTTTTTTCTATTTATGTTCATTATCTCTATCGTGCCAATCCAACACAACTCCGTAGTTTTTTCTTTTTTTATTTATTTTCTCTTTTTTTCATTTTAATTATTATATATTTTATATATATTATATATATATTTTCCTATTTCTATTTATTTCAATTAATAGAAATATATAATTTATAGATATTTCAATTGACTAATTAAATTGAATAATGAAATATAAATAAAAAAAAGAAAGATATTCAATTGAAATTGTTATTTCTATTTTTTTTTTTTTATTTTTTATTCTTTTGTGTTCTCCATTGTATTCGTTTTTCGCTATTCACATTCATATTGACAACAGTGGATCAAACAAATATAATCCGATTGTGGATAAATAGATCTAGTTATCTCCGCTTCATAGACTTGGTTTTTTTTTTATTTTACTTCATTCAATTCACATGATGGGCTCATTGGATTTTCTGTGATACAAGAAGTTACTTTTGTGTGATATAAAAATTTGGATTCAAAAAAAAAATAGATAATCTAAGAAGGGATAACATAAGATAAGATACAAGAGACGCCATTTTTTTTTTTTTTTTTTTTTATCTATCTTTTTATCTGAGAAATCATTGTATTTTCATCTGATCTGTTAATATTTCTGTTCATAATCAATTAGAAATTTTTCGATTTTTTTTTTATTTGATTCCATTTGATATTTTATTTGATTACGTCGTGCAATTCCATTTCGTTTTTGATTCTGATTGTATCTACACATACTAATTCTTTTTTTTATTCGGGTTGCTAACTCAATGGTAGAGTACTCGGCTTTTAAGTGCGGCTAGCATCTTTTACACATTTGTATGAAGTAACAGATTCGTCCATACTATCGGTAGAGTTTGTAAGACCACGACTGATCCTGAAAGGAATGAATGGAAAAAACAGCATGTCGGGGAATTCGGGGAATATTTTTACCTGATGGGTTCAAAAGCTTGTTTGAATTCTTGATGTGGAACAAAATAAATTTCAAGTCGGGTCGAATGAATAAATGGATAGAGCTCTAGGGCTCCAATTCTAGAGAAATAAAAAGCAACGAGCTTATGTTCTTAATTTTTGAATGATTACCCGATCTAATTGTACGTTAAAAAGATATTAGTGCTTGATGCGGGAAGGACTTTTCTCATGAGCGGATTATCGATTTTTTTATGAGTCCTAACTATTAGTTATTCTACATTAGGGGTAGAGATGAATGTGTAGAAGAAGCAGTATATTGATAAAGATCTTTTTTTTTTTTCCAAAATCAAAAGAGCGATTGCGTTGAAAAAATAAAGGATTTCTAACCATCTTGTTATCCTAAAATAAACATAAACCAATTAGAAGGAAAAAGAAAAGAGCGGATAGAGAGTTCGTTGATGAGTCTTACCTGTTTACGAGGTATATATTCTTATTCTTTAATACCTTGTTTTGACTGTATCGCACTATGTATCATTTGATAACCCAATAAATTCATTATACTATCCCTGGTTCAAATCTAATTGAAAATGGAAGAATTTCAAGGATATTTAGAACTTGATAAATCTCGGCAACACAACTTCCTATACCCACTTCTCTTTCGAGAGTATATTTATGCATTTGCTCATGATCATTTTTTAAATGGATCCATTTTGTTGGAAAATGTGGGTTATGACAAGAAATCCAGTTTACTGATTGTAAAACGTTTAATTACTGGAATGTATCAACAGAATCATTTGATTATTTCCACTAATTATTATAACCAAAATCCTTTTTTGGGGTACAACAAAAATTTGTATTCTCAAATTCTATCAGAAGGGTTTGCACTCATTGTGGAAATTCCATTTTCCTTACGATTAGTATCTTCCTTAGAAGAAGCAGAAATCACAAAATCTTATAATTTACGATCAATTCATTCAATATTTCCTTTTTTAGAGGATAAATTCCCACATTTTAATTATGTGTCAGATGTATTAATACCATACCCCCTCCATCTGGAAATTTTGGTTCAAATTATTCGCTGTTGGGTGAAAGATGCCTCTTCTTTGCATTTATTACGGTTTTTTCTTCACGAGTATTGTAATTGGAATAGTCTTATTACTCCAAATAAATTGATTTCTTTTTTTTCAAAAGAAAATCGAAGATTATTCTTGTTCCTATATAATTCTCATGTATGTGAATACGAATCTATTTTACTTTTTCTCCGTAACCAATCTTCTCATTTACGATTAACATCTTATAGGTTTTTTTTTGAGCGAATATTTTTTTATGGAAAAATAGAACATCTTGTAAAAGTATTTGCTAATTATTTTCGGGCTATCCTACGGGTCTTCAAGCATCCTTTTATACATTATGTTAGATATCAAGGAAAAGCAATTCTGGTTTCAAAAGATACGCCTCTTCTGATGAATAAGTGGAAATATTACCTTGTCCATTTATGGCAATGTTATTTTTATGTGTGGTCACAACCAGAGAGGATCTATATAAACCAATTATCCAAGCGTTCTCTTGCCTTTTTGGGCTATATTTCAAGTGTGCGACTAAATCCTTCAGTGGTACGGAGTCAAATGCTAGAA
>CM039469.1:147650-150150 GCA_022433065.1 Begonia loranthoides
TTAGAATCAATAGGTCTTCAAATCGTTCATTTAAAAAAATGGAAACCCTTCTTATTGGATGATCATGATACTTCCCAAAAATCGAAATTCTTGATCAATGGAGGAACAATATCACCATTTTGGTTCAATAAGATACCAAAGTGGATGATTGACTCATTCCATACTAGAAATAATCGCAGGAAATCTTTTGATAACACGGATTCCTATTTCTCAATGATATCCCACGATCAAGACAATTGGCTAAATCCCGTGAAACCATTTCATAGAAGTTCATTGATATCTTCTTTTTATAAAGCAAATCGACTTCGATTCTTGAATAATCCACATCACTTCTGCTTCTATTGTAACAAAAGATTCCCTTTTTATGTGGATTATGTGGAAAAGGTCCGTATCAATAATTATGATTTTACATATGGACAATTCCTCAATATCTTGTTCATTCGCAACAAAAAATTTTCTTTGTGCGGCGGTAAAAAAAAACATGCTTTTTTGGAGAGAGATACTATTTCACCAATCGAGTCACAGGTATCTAACATATTCATACCTAACGATTTTCCACAAAGTGGTGACGAAAGGTATAACTTGTACAAATCTTTCCATTTTCCAATTCGATCCGATCCATTCGTTCGTAGAGCTATTTACTCGATCGCAGACATTTCTGGAACACCTCTAACAGAGGGACAAATAGTCAATTTTGAAAGAACTTATTGTCAACCTCTTTCAGATATGACTCTATCTGATTCAGAGGGGAAGAACTTGCTTCAGTATCTCAATTTCAATTCAAACATGGGTTTGATTCACACTCCATGTTCTGAGAAATATTTACCATCCGAAAAGAGGAAAAAACGGAGTCTTTGTCTAAAGAAATGCCTTGCGAAAGGGCGGATGTATAGAACCTTTCAACGAGATAGTGCTTTTTCAACTCTCTCAAAATGGAATCTATTCCAAACATATATGCCATGGTTCCTTACTTCGACAGGGTACAAATATCTATATTTTCTATTTTTAGATACTTTTTCAGACCTATTGCCGATACTAAGTAGCAGCCAAAAATGGGTATCCATTTTTCATGATATTATGCATGGATTAGATATAGCATGGCGAATTCTTCAGAAAAAATGGTGTCTTCTACAATGGAATCTGATAAGTGAGATTTCGAGTAAGTGTTTACATAATCTTCTTATGTCCGAAGAAATGATTCATCGAAATAATGAGTCACCATTGATATCGACACATCTGAGATCGCCAAATGTTCGGAAGTTCCTTTATTCAATCCTTTTCCTTCTTCTTGTTGCTGGATATCTCGTTCGTAGACATCTTCTCTTTGTTTCTCGAGCCTATAGTAAGTTACAGACAGAGTTCGAAAAGGTCAAATCTTTGATGATTCCATCATACATGATTGAGTTGCAAAAACTTCTGGATAGGTATCCCACATCTGAACTGAATTCTTTCTGGTTAAAGAATCTCTTTCTAGTTGCTCTGAAACAATTAGGAGATTCTCTAGAAGAAATATGGGGTTCTGCTTCTGGTGGCAACATGCTATGGGGTGGTGGTCCCCCTTATGGGGTCAAATCAATACGTTCTAAGAATAAAGATTGGAATATAAATCTCATCGATCTCATAAGTATCATACCAAATCCCATCAATCGAATCGCTTTTTCGAGAAATACGAGACATCTAAGTCATACAAGTAAAGAGATATATTCATTGATAAGAAAAAGAAAAAATGTGAACGGTGATTGGATTGATGATAAAATAGAATCCTGGGTCTCGAACAGTGATTCGATTGATGATAAAGAAAGAGAATTCTTGCTTCAGTTCTCCACCTTAACGACAGAAAAAAGGATTGATCAAATTCTATTGAGTCTGACTCATAGTGATCATTTATCAAAGAATGACTCTGGTTATCAAATGATTGAACAACCAGGAGCAATTTACTTACGATACTTAGTTGACATTCATAAAAAGTATCTAATGAATTATGAGTTCAATACATCCTGTTTAGCAGAAAGACGGACATTCCTTGCTCATTATCAGACAATCACTTATTCACAAACCTCGTGTGGGGCTAATAGTTTTCATTTCCCATCTCATGGAAAACCCTTTTCGCTCCGCTTAGCCCCCTCTAGGGGTATTTTAGCGATAGGTTCTATAGGAACTGGACGATCCTATTTGGTCAAATACCTAGCGACAAACTCCTATGTTCCTTTCATTACAGTATTTCTGAACAAGTTCCTGGATAACAAGCCTAAGGGTTTTCTTATTGATGATAGTGACGATATTGATGATAGTGGCGATATTGATGATAGTGACGATATTGATGATAGTGGCGATATTGATGATAGTGACGATATCGACCGTGACCTTGATACGGAGCTGGAGCTTCTAACTATGATGAATGCGCTAACTATGGATATGATGCCGGAAATAGACCGATTTTATATCACCCTTCAATTCGAATTAGCAAAAGCAATGTCTCCTTGCATAATATGGATTCCAA
>CM039469.1:170150-187285 GCA_022433065.1 Begonia loranthoides
TGTCATACCTTCATTGATAATAGCAAAAAATCTTATTCGTATGTTATTATTTAAATTTCCCGAATGGTCCGAGGATTTCAAAGATTGGAATAAAGAGATCCATGTTAAATGTACCTATAATGGCGTTCCAGTATCAGAAGAAGAATTTCCGGAAAACTGGTTAACAGAGGGTATTCAGATAAAGATCCTATTTCCTTTTCGTCTTAAACCTTGGCACCGACCTAAGCTACAATCTCCTAATAAAAATTCAACGAAAAAAAAAGAACAACGACAACAAAAAACATTTTGTTTTTTAACAGTTTTGGGAATGGAAGTTGAATTACCTTTTAGTTCTCCCCGAAAACAACTTTTATTTTTTGAACCCATCTTTCAAGAACTTAAAAAAAAAATGAAAAAATGGAAAAAGAAGCGTTTTAAAATTCTAAAATTTTTAAAAGAAAGAACAAATTTGCTTTTTATAAAAGAACTACTAAAACAATCCTCAAAAATACCGAATTTAAATAAAAAAGCGATAAATAAAGAAATACCAATATACCAGTCGAATGAGGCTAAAAAAGAAAAAAATTTGAGAATTAGTAATCAAATAATTGATGAATTTTCCATTCGACTTCGATCTATTGATTGGACAAAGGATTCATTGAGAGAACAAGAACTGAAAGATCTGATTGATATAAAAAAAACATTAATAAATAAAACAGACACAATTATAAATATAAAAGAAAAAAAAAAAGAATTTAGAACTTCAAAGAAAAATATTAGTCCTAACAAAATAAGTTCTGATCATAAAAGATTACAATCTGCCCACATAAAATGGAAAATTTTAAAAAAAAAAAATGTTGAACTAATTCGTAAATTCCACTATTTTATCAAAATTTTGAATGAAAAGATATATATATATATCTTTTTAGGGATGATTCATATCCCCAGAATTAATGTACAACTTTTGATTGAATCAATAAAAAAAAAAATAAAAAAATACATTTCCAATAATGAAGAAAATCAAGAAATAATTGATAAAACAAATCAAAATATAACTCACTTTATTGAAACTATAAAAAAATCAGTTTTTTATATTAATAATAAGAATACAAATCCTTTTTTTGATTTATCATACTTGTCTCAAGCATATGTATTTTACAAATTATCACGAACCGAAGTTATTAACTTATCTAAGTTAAGATCCATCTTTCAATATCACGGAACATCCATTTTTCTTAAGAATGAAATAAAAGATTATTTTGTTGAAGTCGAAAGAATATTTCATTCCGAATTTAAACAAAAGGATTTTAAAAATCCTGGAATGAATCAATGGAAAAACTGGTTACAAGGTCATTATGAATACGATTTATATCCGATTAAATGGTCCAGATTAATAACAAAAAAATTTCTAAATAGAATCAATCAAGGTCGTATGTTCAAAAATACGTCTTTAACAAAATATAATTCCTATGAAAAAAACCGCTTAATTCAGTATAAAAAAAAAAATTATTTTGAAACATCCTACACATTACCCAATCAAAAAGATAATTTACAAAAAGAATATATATATAATCTCTTATCATATAAATTTATTAATTACGAAGATAAAAAAGATTCATATATTTATGGATTACCAGTACAAGTAAATAATAAGAAAAAAATGTATTATATTTACAATAACGATCAAAAAAAATTATTTGATATGTTAGAATGTATCCCTATCAATAATTATCTAGTAGAAGATAATATTATAAATATTAAAAAAAATTCGGATAGAAAATTTTTTGATTGTAGAATTCTACATTTTTGTCTTAAAAAGAGGGCCTCAATATCGGCCTGGATCAATATTGAGGCTGTTACCAACAGTAAAAAAAATATTAAACCTGGGGTTTATAATTATAAAATAATTGATAAAATTGATAAGAACGCTTTTTTTGATTGGATGGGAATGAATGCAGAAATAGTAAGTTGTTCCAGATCTAATTTTGAACTTTGGTTTTTCCCAGAAATTGTCAAACTTTATAATGCATATAGGATTAACCCGTGGATCATACCAATTAAATTCATTTTTTATAATTGGAATGTAAATTATACTTTTAGTAAAAATATGATTGGAAAGGAAAAAAAATATATTTTTATACCATCAAATGAACAAATTCTTGAAGTGGCCCAAGAGTATTTTGAATCAACTATATCAAACCAAGAAAAATATGTTCAAGAAGAGTATGCAGAATCAGATCTGAATAGAAATAAAAAGCACTACAAGATAAATACAGAAGTAGAAGTAGAACTTGATTTCTTACTAACAAGATATTTGTGTTTTCAATTAAAATGGAATAATTTCTTAACTCAAAGAATGATCAATAACATAAACGTATATTGTCTGCTGCTTGGACTAATAAACACAAGAGAAATTGTGATATCCTCTGTTCAAAGGTCAGAAATTCTTCTGGATATTCTTATAATTCAGAAGGATTTAACTCTTCCAAAATTGATGGAAAATGGAATATTGACTATCGAACCAGTTCGTCTATCGGTAAAAAACGACGGACAATTTATTATGTATCAAACTATAGGTCTTTCATTAGTTCATAAAAATAAATTTCAAAGATACCAAGAAAAAGGCTACGCGAATAAGAATAGTTTTGATGAACCCATTGCAATACATCAAAAAAGGACTGAAAATAGATGTAAAAAAAATGATGATTTCCTTGTTCCTGAAAATCTTTTATCCTCTACAGTTTGTAGAGAGTTTAGAATTCTAAGTTGTTTCAATTCTAAGAATGAAAAAAATATCCATAGAAATAAAGCATTTTATAATCCAAATAGAGTGAAAAATCGTGTTCACGTTTTAGATAAAAGTAAACATCTTGATAGATATAATAATAAACTAATGAAATTAAAACTCTTTCTTTGGCCCAATTATCGATTAGAAGATTTAGCTTGTATGAATCGTTATTGGTTTGATACAAATAATGGCAGTCGTTTTAGTATGGTAAGAATATATATGTATCTACAATTGCAAATTCGTTAATGCGACATTTTTACAATATGTGTACTATATATCTGAAGAAAAAAAAATAAATATCTCCGTTATCTTACGTTTTGATAAAAAATATGACTTTAATTCAATGTAAATGTACAAATGAATCAATAAAATTTTCTTATTGAAATTTTAATTTTCCGTGTAAAAATATACTATCCTTTTTATATTTATATCCTAATTCCATTTTAAAAAAGGAATTGAGTATTAATTAATAATGTATTTTATTTGACAAAAAAGAAAAATAGAAATTTGTTGAAATTCAAAACAAAATTTAAATCAGTGACAATGCTAATTGTATATTATTACTCATCAATAAATAAAACAAAAAATATATATAATATCTAAAATCTAAAAAAAAACTATAAGGAATTTTTTTATGATAAAAAACACATTGATCTCTGTTACTTCCAAAGAAGAAAAAAGGGGGTCTGTTGAATTTCAAGTATTAAGTTTCACGAATAAGATACGAAGACTTACTTCACATTTGGAATTGCACAAAAAAGACTATTTATCTCAAAGGGGTCTACGTAAAATTCTGGGAAAACGCCAAGGGTTACTGTGTTATTTGTCAAAGAAAAATAGAATACATTATAAAGAATTAATTAAGCAATTGGATATTCGGGAGTCAAAAACTCGTTAATTTGAAAAGAAATTTTGAATTATTTGATTTATTAGATATTGAATTTTGTTAGATATTCAATTTTAATCAACTTTTTTGTGTTTTCGGCAATTCATGGAAAAATGAATCGAGGAAAAACTTATTATGACTGGACCAGCTACAAGAAAAGACCTCATGCTAGTCAATATGGGCCCCCACCACCCATCAATGCACGGTGTTCTTCGACTCATCGTCACTTTAGACGGTGAAGACGTTATTGACTGTGAACCAATATTGGGTTATTTACATAGAGGAATGGAAAAAATTGCGGAAAACCGAACAATTATACAATATCTACCTTATGTAACACGTTGGGATTATTTAGCTACTATGTTCACAGAAGCAATAACCATAAATGGACCAGAACAGTTGGTAAATATTCAAGTACCTAAAAGAGCCAGCTATATCAGAGTTATTATGTTGGAGTTAAGCCGTATAGCTTCTCATCTGTTATGGCTTGGCCCTTTTATGGCCGATATTGGCGCACAGACTCCTTTCTTCTATATTTTCAGAGAAAGAGAATTTGTTTATGATCTATTCGAAGCTGCCACCGGAATGAGAATGATGCATAATTTTTTTCGTATCGGGGGAGTCACAGCTGATCTACCTCATGGCTGGATAGATAAATGTTTGGATTTCTGCGATTATTTTTTGACAGAAGTTGCTGAATATCAAAAACTTATTACAAAAAATCCTATTTTTTTAGAACGAGTTGAGGGCGTAGGCATTATTGGTGGAGAAGAAGTAATAAATTGGGGTTTATCAGGACCAATGCTGCGAGCTTCAGGAATACAATGGGATCTTCGTAAAGTTGATCATTATGAGTGTTATGACGAATTTGATTGGGAAGTTCAATGGCAAAAAGAAGGAGATTCATTAGCTCGTTATTTAGTTAGACTTGGTGAAATGACGGAATCCATAAAAATTATTCAACAGGCTTTGGAAAAAATTCCAGGAGGACCTTATGAAAATTTAGAAAGCCGATGTTTTGATAGAGAAAGGTATCCGCAATGGAATGATTTTGAATATAGATTCATTAGTAAAAAACCTTCGCCTACTTTTGAGTTGCCGAAACAAGAACTTTATGTGAGAGTCGAAGCTCCAAAAGGGGAATTGGGCATTTTTATAATAGGGGATCAGGGCAGTTTTCCTTGGAGATGGAAAATTCGACCACCAGGTTTTATCAATTTGCAAATTCTTCCTCAGTTAGTTAAAAGAATGAAATTGGCCGATATTATGACAATACTAGGTAGTATAGATATCATTATGGGAGAAGTTGACCGTTAAAATGATAATTAATACAACAAATGTACAAGATATCAATTCTTTTTCAAGATTGGAATCCTTAAAAGAGGTCTATGAAATTATATGGGTGCTTGTCCCTATTTTTACTCCTATATTCGGAATCACAATAGGTGTACTGGTAATTGTATGGTTAGAAAGAGAAATATCCGCAGGGATACAACAACGTATTGGACCTGAATATGCTGGCCCTTTGGGAGTTCTTCAAGCTTTAGCAGATGGTACAAAATTGCTTTTAAAAGAAAATCTTCTTCCATCTAGAGGGGATACTCTTTTATTCAGTATCGGACCGTCCATAGCAGTTATATCAATTCTACTAAGTTATTCAGTAATTCCTTTTGGTTATCGCCTTGTTTTAGCCGATCTCAATATTGGTGTTTTTTTATGGATTGCCATTTCAAGTATTGCTCCTATTGGACTTCTTATCTCAGGATATAGTTCAAATAATAAATATTCTTTTTTAGGTGGTCTACGAGCTGCTGCTCAATCGATTAGTTATGAAATACCATTAACTCTATGTGTATTATCAATATCTCTACGTGCGAGTCGTTAAAACATAAACTTCTCCTATTTTTTAAGAGTTAAAATGAATTGAATAGTTTTCTATTCATTATTTATATTAATGAACTAAATTAGATAGTTAGATGAGTGAAATAAAACAGCTTATAGAAAAAAGAATTCGCCGTAAAAACATTGAGTCTCATTTTCTAGGTATAAGAGTTAAGCGTAAATAAACATAATAAAAAGAGAACTTTTATCCCAAGATTGGTTAATTAATTATCCCGTCTTGAAGCGGACTCAAAAAAAAAGATCAACCCTAGTGAATTTTCACTATTATTTGTATGTACTAGTATACATCTATTACCATAATATGTGCGATTGAACAAAAATGAGTGGATGGTTAGAAACACCAAAAAATGCAAAGGATTAGTAATAGATATTTTAAAAATTATCCAAAATAAGAGAAGAGAAACATTTTTTCAAAATGGATAATAAAAAAAAGAATACTAATTGGGGCTTTAAATTCGTAGAAATGATCAGGCAGTACTCCCCACGATTCCGATCCAGAATATGCTTCTATCTACCCATTAACTAAATGACTATCGAAAACGAAATAATCCCTTATTTCATAAGTTCCCCCCCCTTTTTTTTTTTCTGAGAAACAAGAATAGGAACGAAAAAAGATATCTTTTTTTTTTTTTTTCTTTCTTATCTCCTTGCTATTACTACAATATTCATTTTCTTTCTAATATCCATATTCATAAAGGTAAAATTCGTGTCAGAATTGACGAACTAATGGAATGGTTATTTCGTTTTCGTAATTAAAACCGCTGAATTATTTGTATTTCTAAAAAAAGTATTTTAGTGAAGAATTAAGTTATTACTCAACGAAGAAAAATTTTAATTTTTAAAGAGGATGAGATCAATTCAGAAGTCATTTTTTTTTATTTATTATTTTATTTTTAATAAAAAATAAAATTTTATTTATTATTCAAATAAAACTAAAACAGACAGAATTCCATTGATTTAATTTTGGAATACACGATAGATAGATTTGGATACTATACTATCCGACAAAACATACATCTCAAGATAAATAATATCGAACAACTCCTTAAATTTTTTTATATCTTTTGAGGAGCCGTATGAGGTGAAAATCTCATGTACGGTTCTGTAATAGCGATGAGAACAGTAATGTTATTGTCGACTAGAATTATCTAACAGTTCAAGTACAGTTGATATAGTTGAAGCTCAATCAAAATATGGTTTTTTGGGGTGGAATTTGTGGCGTCAACCTATAGGGTTTATGATTTTTTTAATTTCTTCCTTAGCAGAATGTGAAAGATTACCTTTTGATTTACCAGAAGCAGAGGAAGAATTAGTAGCGGGTTATCAAACTGAATATTCGGGTATAAAATTTGGTTTATTTTACGTTGCTTCCTATCTAAATCTATTAGTTTCTTCATTATTAGTAACAGTTCTTTATTTGGGCGGTTGGGATATCTCTATTCCGTACATATTTAATTCTGCACTTTTTGAAATAAATAAAGCAGGTGGACTCTTTTTAATGACAATTGGTATCTTTATTACATTAGTTAAAACTTATTTATTCTTGTTCATTTCTATAACAACAAGATGGACTTTACCCAGACTAAGAATGGATCAATTATTAAATCTTGGATGGAAATTTCTTTTACCTATTTCTCTCGGTAATTTATTATTAACAACTTCTTTCGAACTTTTTTCACTATAAAGGAATACAATGTTTTATATTCACGACTTGTCTCAACCAAGAGAAAGAAACAAACATCAAATTATTCATAGATATTAAAATATGCTCCCTATGATAACTGGGTTCATGAATTATGGTCAACAAACAGTACGAGCTGCAAGATACATTGGTCAAAGTTTCATGATTACTTTATCCCACGCAAATCGTTTGCCTGTAACTATTCAATATCCTTACGAAAAATTAATCACATCCGAGCGTTTCCGCGGTCGAATCCATTTTGAATTTGATAAATGTATTTCTTGTGAAGTATGTGTTCGTGTATGTCCTATAGATCTACCCGTTGTTGATTGGAAATTGGAAACTTCTATTCGAAAGAAACAATTGCTTAATTACAGTATTGATTTCGGAATCTGCATATTTTGTGGTAACTGCGTTGAATATTGTCCAACAAATTGTTTATCCATGACAGAAGAATATGAACTTTCTACTTATGATCGTCATGAATTGAATTATAATCAAATTGCTTTGGGTCGTTTACCAATGTCAGTAGTTGACGATTCTACAATTCGAACAATTTCCAATTTTACTGAAATTCCAATAAAAAAAGAAGTAAATTCCTTGATTAAATAGTAATTGGAAATTACTAAGTTTCTGTTTTAATCTAAAGGAATGAGGTTTATTTCGTTTTGTTTGTTTGGTCACTAACAAAAAATCCAAATTTTTGTTTAATTAGAATTGCAGCTTTTTTTGGATTGAAAATATATTAATAATTGAAAAAAAAAAAAAAAAAGATATTAATCTGGAATTATTTCAAAATACATAATTTCGAAATACTCTTTCATATAAACATATAAAAAAAAGTGAATAAAAAAAAATACATACATTAATTCACAACCTTTCAGATTAAATTACGAATTGATCAACAATTTTTTTTCCTGGTCGAGTTAATAAGTTTATGAAAAATATTTCTATTTTTTTATTTATTATTGTACATATAATGGATTTGCCTGGACCGATACATGATTTTCTTTTAGTCTTGTTGGGATCGGGTCTAATATTAGGAAGTATGGGTGTCGTATTACTTACCAACTCAATTTATGCTGCTTTTTCATTGGGAATGGTTCTTGTTTGTATATCTTTTTTTTATATTTTATCAAACTCCCATTTTGTAGCTGCTGCGCAACTCCTTATTTATGTCGGAGCTATAAATGTTTTAATCATATTTGCTGTGATGTTTATGAAGGGTTCAGAATATTCAAAAGATTTTAATCTTTGGACCATTGGAAGTGGAGTTACTTTGCTGGTTTGTACAAGTATTTTTGTTTCACTAATGAATACCATTCTAGATACATCATGGTATGGGATTATTTGGACTACAAGATCAAATCAGATTCTAGAGCAAGATTTGATAAGTACTAGTCAACAAATCGGAATTCATTTATCAACAGATTTTTTTCTTCCATTTGAACTCATTTCAATAATTCTTTTAGCTGCTTTGGTAGGTGCAATTGCCGTGGCTCGCCAGTAATTAATCTTTAGAACTAGCAACTGCAATCTAAATACTAAATAAAACTTTGTTCTAGGTTATCACACCCATACCCTTTACTTTAACTTTAATTAAGTATATTTTTGAAAATTCTTTCTATCTAAATTCTTTTTTTTATTCGATCTATTACCAGTAGATTTCCCTTGTTCTGTACTTTTTCTAGTAAATAAAATTGAATCTAAAAAATTGTTACTTATATTGAAATCAATCGAAATTGATAAGGAGTTGGTCAACGATGCTCGAACATGTACTTGTTGTAAGTGCCTATTTATTTTGTATTGGTATCTATGGATTGATCACAAGTCGAAATATGGTTAGAGCCCTTATGTGTCTTGAACTGATCCTGAATGCGGTTAATATAAATTTGGTAACATTTTCTGATTTTTTTGATAGTCGTCAATTAAAAGGTAATATTTTCTCCATTTTTTGTATAGCTATTGCAGCCGCTGAAGCAGCTATTGGACCGGCTATTGTTTCGTCAATTTATCGTAACAGAAAATCAACTCGTATTAATCAGTCGAATTTGTTAAATAAGTAGTCTTCATTAGATAAATGATGATATTCATCAAGTTGAATTATCTGTCTATCCGTAGAATAGGATTCAAATGTATGATAAAAATGTAAGAAATTAAAGTATCTTGGCCCTATCGCATCATTCAATCTCATAGGAAGTTTAGATTGATTAGATAAATTATAATAAATTATTGATTCATCTGGTATCTAAATAATGATTAATTTAAAGCTTTATTACTAGATCGAAAATTGATGATGTTCAAAAATTTATAGATCCAATGTCACATTCAGTAAAGATTTATGATACATGTATAGGGTGTACTCAATGTGTCCGAGCTTGCCCCACAGATGTATTAGAAATGATACCTTGGGACGGATGTAAAGCTAAGCAAATTGCTTCTGCTCCAAGAACAGAAGACTGTGTTGGTTGTAAGAGATGTGAATCCGCTTGTCCAACGGGTTTCTTGAGTGTTCGAGTTTATTTATGGCATGAAACAACTCGAAGCATGGGTCTAGCTTATTGATACCTGCGAGAAAACCATACTTGAATACATTTTATTTTTTTTTACTGACAACAACTTGTGCTCAAATATATTTATTTTGAGCACAAGTTGTTCTAGTCCAAGTGTATCTTGTTTTTACTACGAATTATTTTCCTTGGTTAACAATAGTTATTGTTTTGCCAATATTTTTAGGTTCCCTACTTTTCTTTCTCCCTCATAAAGGAAATAAGGCCATTAGATGGTATACTATATGTATATGCTTTTTAGAACTCCTTATAACAACCTATACATTTTGTTATCATTTTGAATTTGACGATCAATTAATTCAATTGAAAGAGGATTATAAATGGATCCATTTTTTGCATTTTTACTGGAGATTAGGAATAGATGGTCTTTCTATAGGACCCATTTTACTGACGGGGTTTATCACCACTTTAGCTACTTTAGCGGCTTGGCCAGTTACGCGGAATTCTCGATTATTCCATTTCCTAATGTTAACTATGTATAGCGGTCAAATCGGATCATTTTCTTCTCGCGATCTTTTACTTTTTTTTCTCATGTGGGAATTCGAATTAATTCCTGTTTATTTACTTCTATCGATGTGGGGAGGCAAGAAACGTTTGTATTCAGCTACAAAATTTATTTTGTACACTGCGGGGAGTTCCATTTTTTTGTTAATGGGAGTTCTAAGTATTGGTTTATATGGTTCTAATGAACCAACATTCAATTTTGAAACATCAGCTAATCAATCGTATCCTGTCGCACTGGAAATAATATTTTATATTGGATTTCTTATTGTTTTTGCTGTCAAATCACCGATTATACCCTTACATACATGGTTACCAGACACACATGGAGAGGCACATTACAGTACTTGTATGCTTCTAGCCGGAATCTTATTAAAAATGGGAGCATATGGATTAATTCGGATCAATATGGAATTATTACCCTACGCTCATTCTATATTTTCTCCCTGGTTGATCATAATAGGGATAATTCAAATAATCTATGCAGCTTTAACATCTCCTGGTCAACGTAATTTAAAAAAAAGAATAGCTTATTCTTCCGTATCTCATATGGGTTTCATAATTATAGGAATTGGATCTATAAGCGATGCGGGACTCAATGGATCTATTTTACAAATAATTTCTCATGGATTTATTGGTACTGGGCTTTTTTTCTTAGCGGGAACAGGTTATGATAGAATACGTCTTGTTTATCTTGACGATATGGGAGGAATGGCTATACCAATTCCTAAAATATTTACGACTTTCAGTATTTTATCGATGGCTTCCCTTGCATTACCGGGAATGAGTGGTTTTGTTGCAGAACTAATAGTTTTTTTTGGAATTATTACTAGCCAAAAATATCTTTTAATGACAAAAATATTAATTCTTTTTGTAATGGCAATTGGAATGATATTAACTCCTCTTTATTTATTATCCATGTTACGCCAGATGTTCTATGGATACAAACTTTTTAATGTTCAAAATTATTCTTTTTTTGATTCAGGACCGCGAGAGTTGTTTGTTTCGATCTCTATCCTTTTACCTATAATAGGTATTGGTATTTATCCAGATTTTGTTTTATCACTATCAGTTGATAAAGTTGAAGCTATTTTAGCTAATTCTTTTTATAGATAATTTTCTTTCATAAACATAAAAATAAATAAATAAACCAGCAATACAATATTGCATTAATAATGATTTAAAAAGTAATTTGTTGTAGAAAATAAGTGAAAAAAAAAATGAATTGGACTTGCAACCATATACATTTGGATTTTCTGAGAACCATTTGAATCAAGTAATGTAGTGATTCAAAGGGTTCTCTTTCTCCATGATTTATACGAATTTGTCTTATATATACTGTTCTATGTTTAGATTCGTTAGGTCCTTTCTTCAATTCAATTAGATGTTTAATGTAAATGAACCATAACTATGTAGCCCTATCCCTAATAAATTGACCCCAAAATAGCATATCCAAATTATAAGAAAACCCATAGAGGCCACAATTGCAGAATTTACACTTTCAAAATTTTTATTTGTTCTAATATGTAAATAAATTGAGAATATGGTCCAAGTAATAAAAGCCCACGTTTCCTTTGGATCCCAATTCCAATACGACCCCCATGCCTCATTAGCCCATACTGCTCCCGAAAGAATACCTATGCTTAAAAAGATAAACCCTATACTAATAGTACGATAACTCCAATGATCTAATTGATGAATCAATTGAGACTTGTAATAATTATTAGAATAAAATAAATAAGTGTTTTTTAAAACATTGTTTCCGTCGTTCATGTATTGGATCTCACCCAAGGAAAATGACTTATTTAAAAAATGACTGTTTTTAGCAAAAATTCTTATGAATTTTTGAAATGTAATGACTACAAGAACTAATGAAAATAATGATCCACATAAAAGAGATGCATAACCCAATAACATCGTACTTACATGCATCATTAACCAATGGGATTGAAGAGCCGGGACTAATATTTCGGATTTATGCATGTAAGTTAAAAATATTGAAGTAGAAAAACCTTGGGTAAGGATAATACTTGGCATGGTTATTGAACTAAAATTTAAATAGTTTTTTTTTTTTTTTAAATATGTAACCATATGAATAAGGGAAAAACTCCAAGAAAAAAATAGTAATGATTCATATAAATCACTTAATGGTAAATGTCTCAAATAAATCCAACGAGTAACTAATAATCCAGTTATAAAAAAAAAAGTAGCTATCATTCCTTTTTCTACGGAAGCATATAGTCCTACGATTTCATCAACTAATAGGGTTATCAAAAGAATTGTAATTACAATTGAAACGACTGAAAGGGATATATGATTTAGTATATGTTCTACAGTTGAAAATATCATAAAAAAAGGGGGGGCAATTATAAGAATAGAAATTGGGATATGAATTCATTATATTATAGTCCTTATTCTTTTATAATACCTTACTTTTTTTATAATATTATTATAAGGTGCCATGCCGCTACTCGGATTCGAACCGAGATGCTCTAGCACTGCTTCCTAAGAGCAGCGTGTCTACCAATTTCACCATAGCGGCTTCTCGAAATCATAATAACTTATTTTGATTCAATCGTCGAGATTGAAATTGAAAGAATCAATTCAATGTAATATTTTTTTAGAAAATAAAAAACTGTATAAAAAAATTTAAGTAAAAAAAAAAAAATTGTATATTTGTATCGCTTACAGTTTTAGCATTATGTCTAAGTATTACACTCTAAAAATTTATCGAAATAGTTGTATAGCTTTGTATTAATTGTTAGAGTTCTTATTGTGTAAAGAATTTCTCTTACGATTTAGAAAACTTATTTAATTTAATTAGGTATTGTTAAGTATTGGGGAAATAGATTATACAATCTAACAAATATTTAATAATATATTTAAATATTTTAAATATAAAAAAAAAAAGTTATTATTTATATCAGAATTTCCATTATACCATAATTCAATAAATCTTTTCTAAATTTATGGTAATATAAATTTAGGGAGATAATAGTTTAAGACAATTAAAAAAAAAATAGTTTTCAATTTTATCAACTAATTTCATAATTTTAATAACTTATTCATTTTGAATAAAGAATTTATTACTAGATTTTCTATATTTATAGAATTAGAATGAAATTATAGAATAAAATATATAATCAAATAAAAATGAAGAAAAAACTTTTTGTTTAGGGTCGATGGGGAAAATAAGAATCCCCATCCCAAAAATGAAAGAACAAACGTGCTAAAACTAAAATTAAAGGTAAAACCTTGTTTATTCTTTTTTCTTTGAACTTTCTTTCTGAAGTTAACTTTTTTCTTTTTCAAAAAGTATCATTCATTTTTTTTTTTTTATTTATTTAGTAAACAAAACTCTTTTTAGTTTACATACCCTAAAAGAAAAACAAAAACATATTTAAAGGAAAAAAAAAAAACGAATTAAATATAGATCCCATTAGGAAATAATAATAATTTTTGAATTAATTCTTTTTTATTTAACTAGTCTCTTTTTTGAGTTAAAAAAGGATTCAGCTTATTAGAATGTTTAGTTTTTTATTTATTTGATTTGTCGCACAAAAAAACTTTTTGAATTCCCTGTAGAAATAGATTTTGCTAATGAAAAAGCTTTCAACGCTGCCCAATATCCTTTGCTTTTCCAAATATTTTTACGAATCCGTTTTTTTGATATAGAAGTGTGTTTTTTTGGAACTGCCATTTTAAAACGAAAATAAGTTATTCATTTCTATAGTTGGATGTGAAAGACATATTTTGCTTAAAAAAAATTATTCGTTACTATACTATTTATTATATATTTATTCTTTTCATTTGATTCCTTTCATAATCTAAGGATTCTATCAAAACCCATTTTAATATATTATGAGAAACAAATATAAAAGAAAGACAAAAAGTATAATAATAAGTATTATTGCAAAAAAGAATACAACAAGAAAAGAGTCTATTCGGGTCTGGTCTGGCATTGTCTATTTTCGCCGTCTTCCGTTTATATATGAACGGAATATACATGTCATAAAATAGATCGAAAATTTGAAAAACTCAACCAACCTTTCTATTTATATGAACTTAATTTTCATTTTCCTTTAGTAAATCCTTTTATAATTTATTTATTTATGTCAAAGGATAGTATATATCATTTTTTTTTAATTGAAAAAAAAAAAAAAAATCCATTCAGTTCAAAAGGTAATTGGTTAATGATTTTGAATAAACGAACTAAAAAAAAAAATAGTTCTTATTTTTTGGGGTTTGGGCTATCGTTTATAATTCATACAAAATTTTTTATTGGTATAATTATTTGTCCTTCCTCTATAAACCTTGTTCTATAAATAAAAGGTTTTGTAATGCGTAAAAAATAATAATGCAAATTTTTAATTTTCTATATCGTCGAAAAAAAAAAAAAGAAATATAACTTTTTACTAAGAATTTAATTTTAGTATATTATGGGAACAATTCTAAGTTCTTGATTGGAAATACTTAAAGTATTTGAAAAAATTAAGAATAATTAAAAATAGAAAATATTATTTCACTTTTACATATTTTAATTTGTTATTAACTGACCCTTTTCAAAAGAAAAAAAAAAAAAGTTCCTGAATCAGAAATAATAAATTAGTAAATAGTAACAAAATATTTTTTTATGGGCTATACATATCAATATTCATGGATCATACCTTTTATTTCACTTCCAGTTCTTATGTTACTAGCAGGGGGACTATTCCTTTTTCCGACGTCAACAAAAAAACTTCGCCGTATATGGTCTTTTACTAGTGTTCTCTTTTTAAGTATAGTGATGATTTTTTCATTTTATTTGTTTATTCATCAAATAAGTAACAGTTATGTTTATCAATATGTATGGTCTTGGACCATCAATAATGATTTTTCTTTAGAGTTTGGGTACTTGATCGATCCACTTACTTCTATTATGTCATTATTAATTACTACGGTTGGAGTTTTGGTTCTTATTTATAGTGATAATTATATGTCTCATGATCAAGGATATTTGAGATTTTTTGCTTATATGATTTTTTTCAATACTTCAATGTTGGGATTAGTTACTAGTTCTAATTTGGTACAAATTTATATTTTTTGGGAATTGGTTGGAATGTGTTCGTATCTATTAATAGGTTTTTGGTTTACACGACCTATTGCGTCGAATGCTTGTCAAAAGGCATTTGTAACGAATCGTGTGGGGGATTTTGGTTTATTATTAGGTATTTTAGGTCTTTATTGGACAACGGGTAGTTTTGAGTTTCGTGATTTGTTTAAAATATTCAATAACTTGATTTCTAATAATTCTAATAATGAGGTTAATTTTTTATTTGTTAGTTTATGTGCCTTCCTATTATTTTCTGGTGCAGTTGCTAAATCCGCTCAATTTCCCCTTCATGTGTGGTTACCTGATGCCATGGAGGGACCTACCCCCATTTCGGCTCTTATCCATGCTGCTACCATGGTAGCAGCGGGAATTTTTCTTGTCGCTCGGTTTATTCCTCTTTTCATAGTCATACCTTACATAATGAATATAATAGCTTTGATCGGTATAATAACAGTACTGTTTGGAGCTACTTTAGCTCTTGCTCAAAAAGATATTAAGAGAAGCTTAGCTTATTCTACAATGTCCCAATTGGGTTATATGATGGTAGCTTTGGGTATAGGATCTTATCGAGCCGCTTTATTTCATTTGATTACTCATGCTTATTCAAAAGCTTTGTTGTTTTTAGGATCAGGTTCCATTATTCATTCAATGGAATTGGTTGTTGGGTATTCTCCAGATAAAAGTCACAATATGGTTCTTATGGGTGGTTTAACAAAGCATGTCCCAATTACAAAATTTTTTTTTTATTAGGTACACTTTCTCTTTGTGGTATTCCACCCCTTGCCTGCTTTTGGTCTAAAGATGAAATTCTTAATGATAGTTGGTTATATTCACCGATTTTTGCAATAATAGTCGTTTCCACCGCGGGACTAACTGCATTTTATATGTTTCGTATCTATTTACTTACTTTTGAAGGACATTTAAACCTTTATTTTAAAAATTATAGCGGAAAAACAAATAAATTCCTTTATTCAATATCCTTATGGGGTAAAGAAGGATCAAAAATAATGAGAAATAAAAATGGTTTATTATCCTTATTAACAATGAATAATCATCAGAGTTCTTTGAAAAAGATATATCAAATCGATATTACGGGAAAAAATATGCTACAGTCTTTTCTTACTATTTCTCATAGTGATACTAAAACTACTATTTCTTATCCTTATGAATCGGATAATACTATGCTTTTTCCTATGTTTTTGTTAACTTTATTTATTTTGTTTGTTGGTATCCTAGGAATTCCTTTCAATGAATTGAATCAAGAAAAAATTTATTTGGATATATTAGACAAATTATTAACTCCGTCTATAAATCTTTTACATGAAAGTTCAAATAATTTTTTGAATTGGTATGAATTTTTTAAAAATGCTACTTTTTCAGTCAGTATAGCTTATTTCGGAATATTTATAGCATTTCTTTTCTATAAGCCCGGCTATTCATTTTTACCAAATTTTTACTTTCTTAATTCATTTGTTAAAAGTTTTCTTAAAAAAAACAAGAATCAATTTTTTTTTGAAAAACTACTATATCTAATATATGATTGGTCATATAATCGTGGTTACATAGATTTTTTTTATAGAATATTTTTTATTGGGAGTATAAGAAAATTGGCTGAATTAATTTATTTTTTTGATAGATGGATAATTGATGGAATTACAAACGGGGTTGGTATTATTAATTTTTTTGTAGGAGAAAGTATTAAATATGGAGGAGGTAGTCGAATTTCTTATTATATT
>CM039469.1:192081-349679 GCA_022433065.1 Begonia loranthoides
CCAGATGTTTAGACCCATCAACGTACAAAACCTTTCACTAAATATGGATGTTTACTGTGTTAATCTTCTATCTTTTTTCCCTATAATGTATTGTGTTTTTTTACAGGAACTGACATTTTGCTTTGGCATGGAAAAATGCATAGATTTTGGGTACTCATTTGAAAAACACAATGGCTGCTATATCCCCAAATGGGTGTTTTATTGCAGCAGCTGCTTTCACTGCTGAAGGAAAGGTAAATGAGCATTTTATTTTCTTTAAGTAAAGCAGCCAACTAGGGAATTACGGCAATGTAAGGCCCATATCCGAACCGTGTATGGCCCAGGCATGGCCCATGTGTGGACCACATATAGCCCGACCCATGTCATTCCAATGTTTAGCCCATGTCTGGCTCGCTCATGGCCCATGTCTTGCCAGTGTTCGTCCCGTGAAGTACAAAGTCAGACTTTGTGTCCTGCCCGTGTATGGCTCGTGTCCACCCTGCATTTTGGTCAGTGTTCGGCCCAAGTAAGACCCGCGTACAGCTGGTGTCCAGCCCGCGTATGAGACGTGTTTCGCACGTGTTTGGCCCATTTTTAGCCCACGTATGGCCCGTGTCTGACCTGCATATGGCCCACGTATGGACCGTGTCCGGTTCCTTTTTGGCTCGCGTATGGCCCGTTTTTCGGCCAGCGTATGGCCCATTTCTGACCCACGTATTGCCCGTGTCTGGCCCATGTAGGAATGGAAGAGGTATATAGATATTCTTTAGCACAAAAAACATTCCATCTAGGAAGATGAAAATTGATTTAAAAAACTACCAGCATCATATTTTTTTAATTAAATTAACTAAATATTAAAGAAGTTCAAATGAGCCATAACAAAATTAAGATACCATGAAGATATGACCTTTCATCTTAACCATAAGGAAAATTAGGATAAGGTTAAAAAAAAAAACATACTGCATGGACCAGTATAAATTATGTTATTTACTAGTGTGGCATCCCCAGGACACTGATATGAGAAAACATTAAAAAATATATAGAAATCAATAGAATACAAATCTCTACAAACAAATTGGCATGGTGTAGGTTGGATAATGGAGGAACCTTCTACTGCCAAAATTGACATAATGCTTTAAACAATTTGGAACTACTGCCAGTTATGGCAGTGCTGATGAGTGGGGTTACTTGCTGCCTCTTGTTACCCGGTCAAAATCAACTCTGAACTAAGAAAGCTTGCTTTTTAACTTATCCCATTCCCACGAATCCCACTTCTTCATGGTTGTGATTGCTCTTTTGACACCTGACATATCCCAGCAGTATAGAGCCCTCGTAGTTCCAGAGCTAAACCTAGCAGATGTGGATTTCTAATATCAGAATGGTTGCTGCAACCAAGGCACGGATGCCTTACTGGCCTGCCATGTTTAGTGCAGAGGTCAGCTGAAGTTCCAAAGAAGTGGACGAACAAGTGATTAAACATCCACAAGAAGATTTGTTTGTACTTGTGCGGGGGATTAAGAACAATGTAATAGAATAAATGCTTAGAGATTTAGGGCTCCAATTTAGGGTTTGGAGTCATGTTCGGACCCAAGTTCAGAAACAGTTCGGAACTGGTTTGGAACAGTTCGGACGTGGTTCAGAACTAGGTTACTGTACCTAGTAATAGTATTTGATTGAAAAGAAAATGAGAGTCTATTCCTTGAGGCATAGAGGGCTGCTGATTGTACTAGTTATGTTGTTGATAGAAGATCAATGTTAGGTTACTGTACCTTTCTAGAGGAAACCTCGTACCATGGAGTAAGAAACAAGATAAAATCTCTCAATCTAGGGTAGAGGCAGAATTTTAAGCAATGGCTAAGGTGTACGAGTTACTATAGTTAAAGATAATCTTAGAGAATTTGTGAAGTGGAATGGTCCTATGAGACTCTACGGTAATAATAAGTCTAGCAATCAGCATAGCTTACATTCTAGCATAGCATGATCAAACCAGGTATATCGAAATTGACAGGCAATTCATAATCTTAGAGAATTTTTTTCTTTTCCTTTTTTATTAGCATATGTTATCCTAAAAAAGATAAGAAATTCATAATTTAAGTATGGTCTCAATAACATCTCAGCTTGAGATAAGATAGCTCCACAGCACACAATTCATTGACTTTGGTGACACTATCTTCTCATTTGAACTTGGACACAATAGATTTTGTGTTCATATGATAAAAGCATGCCATTATGTGATATTTATAACATTGATTTTCTGAGGGTGTGGTAAACCAAATAGTAGAGTTTGTTGGTTTTTTTTATTCGTGACAATAAATGCACAATTAAAATAAAGAATATTATATTGATGGTGAGCTTTCGAAATTTGATTTTATTATTATGAACCGCCTCTGTTACCCGAAGGCAAAGCCAATGGCTAAAGTATATGATAGACATCACATTCTAAAAGGTTTAACTAGTATAATCGAAGAACATTTTCAGGTCAGCTCGTTTTTATCCAGTTATATCGTAGTAGTATCTTTCAAAATTTGATTTTCGAAAATAAAGAAGCGTTCAACCTTAATAATTAATTGACAAAAATTAACTTTCTTGCCTTTTTATTGCTGATTTGATTGTTTCTAGAACCTATTAATGAAAGAAAGTATTACTTTACTGCTTGACAATATCTTGGTAATTTGGAGAAACCATTTGAAACTATCGATGATAGTGTCTGAAGGACTTATTTCATTGAACCCACGAAGTTCTCTCGTGAGAAAGAGGACTTTCTATGTTGAAATATAATTTTACCTGTTCCTCTCTTTTTGCACTTATTTTTACCTTAAAAACATACAGAGAGCTGTACTAGTGCCTGCATTGGAAGGTCGAGATATTATTGCTCGTGCAAAGACAGTGACTGGAAAGACTTTAGCTTTTGGCATCCCAATTATTAAACGTCTTACTGAACAAGGGGATTAAGAAGTTCACAAAGGTATCAATCGTGTAATGTCTGGAGACTTTCTTTTTTTTTTTTTGGGTTAATGGTTAATATTTATGCGTCTTTTGTAGACGGTCTGGTTGTCTTCCTAGAGTTCTAGTCCGTGCACCTACTCGGGAATTAGCAAAACAAGTGGAGAACGAGATTAAAGAATCTGCACCCAACCTGAGCGGTCTGTGTGTATGGAGGAGTTTCATATGTTTCACAGCAGTCTGATCCACACCGTACTCATCGCAAATTACTTCCCAGAACTTGGATCCGATTTGGTTGCCGTATTGACCTCCCTGAATGTGCAGGATCTCTCTCATTTTGCCTTTTCAGAAAACGAAAGCTGTGGATTCTGGTTGCGGAATTAGGGATCTTGATGAAGTTGAGAGGAAGAGAGACAGAGCAACGGAACGAGCCAATGGCTCTCATAGACGTTGGAGAGAGAGCCGTTAGGATGGTAATATAACAGAAAGCGGAATATTTTTGAAATAACGAGGATGAAGAGAGCGCGCGGCCAAAATTTGATCTCAAATATCTGGGCAGGACGTTATACTCACCTTGTTATTCAAAATGTACCAGTTGAATTAAGGGTGTTTACAACCTAACCAAAATCAATTTGGTTTAGATCCCTTTTTAACATCCATAACCGATATTGGGTTCTATTTGGTGTGAACCGATGTTTAATATTCGGTTTGACTTATTTAAAATTGACACTAAACGAATGGAACAGATAAATTTACAATTTTTATTGAAAAACTCGTTTTATGGTTTGGTTTAAAACTAATATTAAGTAATTATTCAATAAGTTTGAGATTGTATGATAATTATTAATAATTAAATGTTATGAATTTGTGAATGTATTGATTGAGGGATGAAGGGGGAAGTGCAAAAACGTGTAACGGCAGCCATATAAAAAATAGTGCATTTGATTGGCTAGTAGAAATCTATATCATGAGATTATGATTGTTGTGTTAAAATTATGCATTATGGATTTTGTGGTATGTGATAAGTTGATATATTCATTTAGTGGTGTTATGTTATTACTCTCTGTTGATTGTGATCCTTGTTGTTACTGCACGTATTGTTCTCTGTTGCTTTGGGTTGTTGAGGGATTTGATGCATGCCTTTGTTGTGTTTAAATTTCATAAATTGTTAGCCTGTTAATCAATAAATTATGTTACATCATTCTCATAATATGATATGTTATGACATTATCTGTATTTGGTTATTGGTTATAGATAGGTTACGTTTATTCATTTTATTGCTGTTAATAAGGAAAAAATGTTAGAATTAATATCGCACAAAGATGAAAGGGGATGATGATACTCTGCATGTTTTCTTGAGTCATTAACTCGGACCATCTATTAAGAGATGAGACCGGTCAAGCTCAGACCCAACCGACAACATCAGCGTGACTCAATACCCAGTAAAAAATAAATCGATGAAACCATTGGGTCTGAAATTTTTTCATGTAATTTTGGGTGGGTTATATAAAAAGTGGGAATAAATTATTGATAAACATGTGATTCATAGAGATGCAATTGTTTGTTTGAGAAAAATATAAAAAGAATCAATGAATAAAAGTGGATTTGGGGTAAAAACCAATAAAAATGCTAGTTGGTTCAAAATTAGGTTTGGAATCAACTTTGGGACTCAAATGAGCTTCGGTTGTTAAGGGTGCTTCTTAATCTTTGGTTCGGATTGATTTTGGGGTTCGGAGTCGTGGTCGGAAACGGTTTGGAACCAAGTTCGGACACGGTTCAGAACCATTTTCAGACCCAGGATCGGAAACAGGCCAAACACGGCCCATACAGGGGCCAGACACGGACCCTACACGATCATTGCGCTGCTCATCAGCGGGCTCGACCCACTCCTTACCCTGGCCGGACACGGCCTATACACGGGCCATACGCTGCTCATACACTGGCTGGATACACTGGCTGGATGAGGCCCAAACGTGGGGCAGACGCTGACCATAGCACGTGTTTGGTCCATTTTTGGCCCGCATATGGCCCATGTCCGGCCTGTAGTGTACGGCCCGCGTGCAGTCCCCGTTCGGCCGGCGTACGGCCCGCGTATGGCCTGCGTATGGTCCGTGTTTGAACCTGGTTTGGTTCGGAACCCAGTTCGAAACCAGGTTCGAAACATGTGTAAACCGCATAAGTCTCTTCTTCCGAACCTTGTTTAAACCGCATCCGAACCTGGCTCTGAACCGATTCCGAACCCAGTTCCGAACCTGGCTTAAAATACGACGAGGGAATAAAAGAAGGAACTTGTCATCCGCTTCCAAAACTAAATATTGTCACCAATCTTAGATCATGTATAGTCTAACAACTTTCTCACAATGAAAAAGTATTTGCATGTATATATCTACATTAACTCAAGTAAAAGTTCAAATAAAAATTCTAGTAGCCAATATCCTTAATTATAAGAAGTTTCTTTCAATGGTACGAGTTTATTTTGTTTAAAAAGTACACTGAATATATATGGAGATTGAATCAAAGGGGTGGATCTAGACTGGAGATTGAATCAAAGAGGTCGATCTAGACTGGAGATTGAAATTTATATTATTAAATATAAAGATTAAATTTATATTTAATGTATAAATACACATTATGTATTATGTTATATAATGAGTAAAACTGTAACTGAACTGAATATTTTGGGTCAATTTCCCAAAAAATGTTTTTCTATGGCTATATTCCTTTAATATTTTATATCAGACATTTTGAGAGAAGTGTAGGCTTTGTAATAAGATAATTTGGATGCATATATATACTCAATTGAGTTAAAATAAAGGAGCATTATACAATCAGTAGTCACTAGGAGTATTGGAGTTGTGGCAAAGAGAGGTGGGTTTGGTTTGTTCTCACACACACATGCATTTGTTTCAAAGATACATCCAAACCCGATGTTGAGGTTACTATATCAACTTTAGCGTGATAGTGTATATTTACAACCTCATATCATACTCTTTCTTTCTAGCAATCACTTGCATTTCTCTTTCAATTTTCACAAATCACACACTCCACATCTTTTTTCTAACCCAAAAACGCTGGCCAAATATTTATTTTTTCCTTCCCCCCAAAGAAAATTGGAAAACAGAAAAAGAATATAAAAAAATAATAGCACTTTCAAAACACGACTACGAAGTTAATCTACCCTTCATTGCGCATTTAACTTTAAAGATCCATCTCTAATCAAATTCAAACTCAAACTATTGAAACGTTCTCGAGAATATTGCCTAGACGCCTTCCTCCAATCTGTTACAGCCTTTATCATTGTGGTAAACTCCTCGTAACTTTTATCAATGAAGATTTGGGATATTACAGTACACACATGCATTGTGAGGAAAAATGTTAAGAAAATGAAGGAAATGGGGAGTTGGGGGCGGATGGGTAGCGGATCTAGTCTACAGTTAGTTGAATCCCTCTATCTTGTTGGGAATGGGACCTTAGTTGCAAGTAAAAGGTTAGATCTGATCAACTATACCATCACAAAGGAAATCCTCTAATCCATTGCTCGATGTACGAGTAACGAACGAATGAACTAATGTAAAGTAAAGAACGAGTGAATAACATAATGAAAGAATTGGTATGGGGGCCACCCATACCAAAAGGACTATTTACGTCGAAGGCTTTAGAGAATTGGTATGGGTGACCCCCATTCCAAAAGGACTAAGCCATAACATATTGCATAAACCATTTTCCTTACTAAGCCTTTGGGCTTATAGTTTACTTGTAGTGTATGTTTAGATACTTGTATGCGAAAACAATACACAGATAAAAAATGCAAGGCTGAAGGATTTGCATGCGCGAGACTCGTGGTTGTCCAGGCTAAAGAGAGTAAAAGAGAAAACGGTTGTAATTAAGTGGTATTTCATTGTTCGGTTTTCATTTCTTAAACGATTTATGGTTCCGCTATGTTTTGATAAACCCGCTATGTTTCTTGAATTGACTTTCGCTGTATTTTGGTAAAAGATTTTATAACAAATGTGTAGAACGAAAAGAGTTTTGACAGTCCGGTTTTGCACTATTATATTACGTTAAAAAGGTTTTAATAAAGATTTTAGTGGTTTAATAAAAGTTTTAAATTTTATTGACTTTTTAAAAGGAAAAGAAAAATCGGGTTGTTAAACCTTCCACCTATTTCGTGTGACTCATTGTTGAAAATTCTTGTCCGTTGACAAGGTTTGAGGCTCGGTTTGGTTTATGGTTTTATAGTCGACTTTCCACTAAAGTCATATTCGACTGGCTTTAGATGAGTCTTCATGACTGTTGAGTCTTGGATGGTTGCAGGAGTGTCTTATTGACCGCTGTGAGGTTCTGATGGATCGTCAACGTGTCTCATTGATACTAAATAGCCCCAATTAACCATTGTTGAGTTTGGTTGAAACTGCGAGTTCCCTGTTGACCTTCGCTTTTCCTCGACGACTGTTGAGTGGTCTCGGTTGGCCACTGTGATGCCTTGTCTACCATGGATGGGTTCGAATGACTTCAATTATGTCTTCTTGACTGCTGAGTGGATTAGGTCGAGTGTGTTGTGTTCCATCTTCCGTCATCGTGTCTTATCAAGTGGTTGGACTCTCGAGTTGTATGTGAGTGCGAGGTCGACCATGATTCTATTTTTGGTGCACTGTTTGTTTCACAGAGTAGGTTTAGCAAACTCCATTCGGCTTCGTTAGCTATATTTTGTTATGAATCTTGTAGATTCTCGGCTCGAGTTGTAAGGAACCCATCGTTCCTCATTTGAGCCTAGAAGTCTTGTGTTAATCCTTCCGGTCGGGGTTGGTTTTCAGTTTAAGATCTTTGTTGTATCCTTTGTATGATGATTGGGATTTTGACGTAAGCCTTATTATAGGTTCTGGAGATGTTAGTGGAGCGACCTTCACTTCTGATAGCACATGAAACTGGCTAGTCAGTAAGGTTGTCGTGATCGTCATCCAGATAAGGATTTTTATATTTTCTGCACTGCATTGCATCATGTTTTCAAAATTGATATTTTGCGGAATACCACACCTTGAAAACCTGACGGAGACTGTTTCGACAGCACGTTTGTTTTTATGTATATTTATGTTTTTTCACATTTTCTTTATCATACATGGTATATTGTTTTCTACTCTGCACACATATGATGGTTTGATATTTGTGCATATATGTTAGGAGGATGAATCCCCTTGATGTTTTACACTCTTTAGTGCTAAAGTATCACAAGGATATCCCGTGAAATCTCATACTGCGAGGGGATTGATTATATATACATGCGAAATGGTAATAGGGCACTGGTGACATGTCCTCGAGTTTCAAGCCCCAAAAGTTGAAATGGAGATGGGGCAGTGATGATGCATCCTTAGGTTTCGAGCCCCAAAACCTGGCCAAGGTATTTAGTCACACAGATTGAAGGTTGTCAACCATTGAGATTTTCCAATCCTAGTACCGTTCTATTTGACGGATGGGGTTACGGCTCGTAACTCTGCTCGTCAGCAACCCTCGTCAACTTGGGACATATGGGTATTCTAATTGAAAAGCAATCTATTGCAAGCAAGCTTATCTGTTACTTCACTTATACGGATCGTATCGGCACTGAGCTACGACTCGTCAGCATATCCGAGTGACTTGTTGGATCTCCGGATTGCCATCAAATTTACTTCTTCTACCTTATGAGGTGTTGCGATCGACGAATAACCACCTATTCTATAATGAGTGACGGATGAGTCATTGTGTGACCATCTTTTTTTACAGATGACGTTTTCGTATAAAAAACGATGTTGGCATATTTTGTGATATAGTTGTCTATGTATACAATAGGTTTTGAGGAAGCCACATCGAGGGTCATGAGCTGGTTTAATAAAATGATAAAAATATTTTAATGATTTAAATCCATGTACAGTAAATGAGAAGCATGAAAATGATTTTCAAAAAGATGAGAAAACCAGTTTTTAGCATGAATTGCTTTTAGTATCGATTTCCCTACTGAGTTTGTCACTCACCCCTTAAACTCTATTTTTTCCATGTTAGGGTATAGTCTCGGTGCATGGGATTTGCACATGTCGTCGTGGGGCATTGCCGACAGCCCTCTTGAGGGCGTATCGACCTTCCTGTGGATGAGTGAATGTTCGTTGGCTCAATCCCTTCGTATCAGGTATATTTGGGGTTGTAGTTTAGATGTTATTTGATTTAATTATTGTATAGTACGTTTATTTATTTATACTATCATGTCTCTAGTTGATCACTCTGTGGATTCCAACCCATGTGATTTGGGTTTGAGCTTAATTTTCATGTTAAGACTTTCACTTCTTTTACGCCTTGAGCTGGGTAACCAGGTCCTCTTCAAGGATCAAGTTGCCTCACTCGGCAGTTCTGTTAGACCCGCCTCCGAGTCGTGACAATGACTATTGACATCGGTTCCACTTCCAATTCTTAGTTAACGGATTCCTAATCGCTCATCAACACCATTAGTGAGCAACAATTAAGAACGCTATAACTTTATTTGGATGCAGTCCACTTAGGCTCTCAGAAAGATATAAGGTTCGATAAGAGATGAGATTTAGGAGTGCTAGGTTCTATACATAATTATAGAATTTTCTTCAATATAAATATAGTTTCCACGGGGAAAGTATATAGGATTATATAATTTTCCACAACGCAAATATATTTTCCGTAGCAGAAAGTCATCATTTCGTTGCGAAAAGTACGATGTTCCACAGTGGAAAGTGCATCCTTTCATTTGGCATTCTATACTTCTTCCGCTTCTTTCATCCGATGAGTAATCTGGAAAGTAGTCATTATACTGTGAAAAGTAAGCCCTTCTGCGTCAGAAATATTTCTTTCTGCAATGGAAGGTTTCACTTTCCGTTTCATTTATCGTTTTTCAGTGTAGAAAACAATGAATATTTTGGTAATTTTTATCATATTATTAAATTATTTGAGTTTATCAAGTAACAAATTGTATGGATTTTTTCCGGCATCGCTGATGAAATGCACAATAATTTTAACGATTTGATTCTAAAATCGATTTCGAAGTTGACCAAACTAAAGATATTGAAATTAGAGTTCAATGAATTTGGCAACGAGAAGAGAATGGGTCAACTGCATAAAGCAAATCCGTCCACTACAGAATGAAATTGAAATTTTTAACGAAAAATGTGACAGATATGTTTGCTTTGTTCATTTCCTATTGTTAGTGTTTTGTTTATTAGCAAAAATTATTTAGTGGTTGAATTGTTATTGATCTCATAGTTTGTGGTTGTTTTGTTAATTTCACTAAAAATATAGCTCCAATTCTAAACCGCAGTATGGTGCAACAGTCAATTACTCATTGTAATTAAGTGCCTAAGGACTACTGGACTAGATGTAAAATTATTCAAACATGGAAGGCAAAGATTTTTATACCTAATAAAACTAAAACATTCTTACAAGAGGCTATGTTATCTATGACTAAATAACTACAACAACCAAATAGCGGCGCCAACATAAATGCAAGGTCTCCCATCTTCGTTATTCTTTTTTTGCTGGCACAATACAGGTCTTTTTCAACTAAACTAAAAGAACATAGTTTCCCAAGATTCATAGCATGTGAATGAAGGATTTTTAATTTGCATAAAGTAATTTAGTGTCTTGATTTGAATTTAGGCTCTTCCTATGAAGTTCATTAATTTCTAGATTAGCACCTACAAAAATGACCAGAGGCTACTAGACTTTCAATAAAAGTTTCTAAACTCAAATCTTAGTCAACTAAATCATACTAGTGCTGACAAAAATGATCATACTAACTCTTTTTCAATGAAGTTAACACAACTTTCACTGTTTATTTCTAGATAAAGATAACTTAATATTAGTTTTCTGATAATAGATTGGTTCAAAAAATTGTATGGACAAGTATAATCTGTGCATCCGCACCCGAGTATTTCATGGACTAAAAATGGAAATATCAGATGAATACTGATGACCGTGCGCGCTGCATCAGACAAGAACATTCAACATCATAGACGCTAGAAAACCTAACAAAGCACCAGCGACGACTTCAACTTCAGAATGTCCGACCCTTTCTTTCAAAGGAGTCCAATCATACGTAGATCTCCTTAATCCCTTTTCAACTTCTGCTGCTAAGACCAAGGTCAAAGATGTTTGGATTTCTTCATCGCGCTTTTTCACTGTTGAGTTTTTTGATTTCTCCAATACTAGCGGACTCGAATTCTCTACATCAGCCATGGGTGGTGATGGTACATTTTCAAGTTGAGAGTCCAATTGATAATCTTGATCCCCAAAGCCAATGGATGAGTCAACGCTCATTTTTTCCTGCAGTAGTTTGTTCACTACTTTCGCGTGATTTCCTACTTCTCTTCTTACTCCCTGCAAATACCAACTATTTTGCTTAGTCATATATTCTTGGTATGCAAACAATCAGAACGAACTACATGAATTCATGACCAAATACTATTGAGCAACCTCTATCATTACAAGCCAGCGTGTCTATTGCTACAATCTCTGATGTGTCCTACCAGACTATTCAGTTTAATAGTCACAACATTAATTGTTTCTCATATTAACTTTGGATATGCTCTGGGGATGTAGTTCCAAACACTTCAAAAACAAAAGGGATTGATGAAGGCGACAAACATTAGCAACAGAAGCACAGTTTAGAAACACAAATGCAGAATTAAGAAGAAGATGACATCGCTAAAAGAAAAACACTGCACAATGAAAAAACAAAACACAGAGTCTAAGAATATCAAGCTCTGGTCATATTTAGCTTCAGAAAAAAGACATAGGGGCTAAAGGCCTAGACAGTTTCCATGTAAGAATAGTAAACGAGTTACAAAAAAGAACTAATTACAATCTTCTTTTTTATATTGCTGGATATGTAATCACTCCCAAAAACTAGTGCAGAAAGATAAATTGGAGGAATGCAATTTTCATCGATCTCTTCACTGATTCACAAAACAGATTACATATTTTATAACTGTTGGAAAATCAAAAGTCAAAATGGATTAGATTAAAATTTCACCATGCATTCTTTTTTCAAATACAATAATTTGGGTCAGAATTCTATTTCCAAAACTATTTCTTATCCCACACTCAAATTTCCAATCGCCCCTAAGAAAAGGGTCGTGATTATGTCCCTAGCATCTTATTGCAAATTATGTTTCATATCACTAATTATACCTAACTTATAAGTAATTCAATGTGAACCTCTCTAATGACACAAGTCCAAAGCTTTTTCAGGAAGCCTTGGGGGTGATTGAATGGAAAAACATTGTAATGGAGGAAATGTGAGCTTTGGAGAATATTAACCTAATGGAAGGAAGTGAGAGAGATGTCAATAGGTTTCAGAATCATCATGTTGGTAACGTCGAATAGTATAAGATCAAATTTGTAGCTCAAGGTTTCTGATAGGTTAGGAGGGTCATAAAAAGGAAAGTTACGTAATTAGTCAAGTCTATAGAAAGACTTGGGGTAGTCGGGATTGGGGGATATCGGAGTATTGTGTAGGGAGTTACTAGAGACTCGAAAGCCTAGTTTAGTGTAGGAAGTGTCCTACTTTCTATGTTGTTATTTTATAATCCAAGAAATAGATAATTGATTCCCATCAATTTGGTCTCAGAGCAATTCTTTCATTGGGAAGAAATCAAAAACACAAAAGAGAATGGATGAAGAGAAAGAGATTAATGCACTTATGGAATTAACAAATAGAATTCTACAGCGGCTAGATGTACAACAAGTACCAGCATATAGAAAGGAAAAGAAGGACGAATCTTGACAATTTTCTAGGGCAGAATTCTTACCCATCAATCTGAAATTACCGTTCTACAATAGAATGAATCTGGACTAGTGGTTATCACGTACAGAAAGATTATTCGATATCAATAGGTTGACGGAGATGAAAAAATTGAAATTAGTATCAAAATGTTTTGAAGGTCCTGTTTTGCGTTGGTATCCATGGAAAACTAACAGCACACCCTTTAATTCTTGGAGGGAATTAAGATATCAACTTCAAAATTGTTTTCGGAGTACTTGGGAATGGGCAGAATATGAGAAATTGGTCATTAGAAAAGAAATAAAGAAGGTAGCGAAAAATGCCTGGGAGGAGAAGGTATTTGAGCGTGAAGAGTTTGCGACAAAAGAAATTGTCTTGGAGGAGAGGGACGGAGTAGCAGGAACAACAAAATTCCAGGAGAATATCGGTGGGGAAATTGTTACAGTGGAAGCAAAGAATCTTGAAGACGACAAAATAACAGCAAATGCAGAATTAAGAGTCGGAGAAAGTCTAGTTTCTGGTTCAGGCGAGCAAGAAACCATGGGTGTGGAAGTTTGCAGAAACTGGGTCATGGAGGAAACCAAACCATTTCAACGAGCAAATTGTGATGGGAACTACGAAGAACAAGAACTGAAGAAAAATGGACTCCAGACCGTTTGAAGAATCGGAATCAGCTTCCGATCAGTGGCTGCTCTTCGACGGCGACCAACCGAAGGCGGCAGAAGAAGAATCAGCCGAAGAAGGAGAGGAAGAATCAGCGGCTGAAGAGTTGAGTTGCGAGATAACAGTCGCATTAGGGACAAACGGCAACGATGAGGATGGAAGGACTGGCAACGGTGGATACGAAGAAACCGCTGGAAGAACCCTCGATGGCGGAAATGTAGGAACTGGTCGAAACGAAGAAACCGCTGGAAGAACCGTCGACGACGGAAATGTAGGAACTGCTGACAGTCAAAACGAAGAAGTCATCATCGAAGGAAAAAATTGTTTAATTGTGCATATGAATGAGCTGGCAGAGAAAAATGAAACTGCAAAGAAGATGACAAATATTGGGCCAGAGGCCCTGATGCATCAGCCCTGCAGGAAAAAGACAAATAATGAGCCAACCTTTCCAAAAGCCCTAATGTGGTAGTGTGATGGAGTTAATGGACAGCTTGGGTGTAAGCCAGTGAACACTATCATTGATCCGAAAAACAAACTAGTACCTGTTTAACCAAGGAAACAATTGAATTGAGAACAACTCCATTGAATGGTTGGGAATTTACTCATCTTATACAAGATGATGCTAAAAAGGAAAATAATATATTGTAATAAAGGTAATTTAAGTAAATGAATTGTAATAAAGGTAGTTTAAGTAAATGTATTGAAATAAAGGTAATTTAGGTAATATGTTGCAGATAGTTTTTAGTTTGAATTAAAAAATAAATAGTGGATGGGGTCAAGGAATTTTGATGGTTATAATCTAAGAATTTCCAATTTAGAACAGGGAGAAAGAGCAGCTCTTTGAATCTCTATTAACTCTGTGTGCAAGTGTGATAAACCCCTTATACGATTTACCTATGCTAGGAAGAAGAAATAAAGCTAATTACTCAATTACCCTGTAATTGCCAGTATAACTATTTTACTGTAACATACCAAATTTAAATTCCCAACTTATGTATATCTAATCAATCAAAACCCTAATCGGAGAAATTAAAATTCAATTTCTTGATTTGGGCAAAAATCAACCCAAATCAAGGGATTTTCCATTTCTGAATAAATTCACTCTCAATCAAGAAAACTTCCTAAATTAACAATAAACCTACCCTTATTTTGTATCTTATTCGTAAAACTACAAACAAGGAATAAATCTAAAACCTTCCAGTATAAATGGAAGCTCGACGAAGGGAAGAAAACACACCTCTGCCCCTCTACTCGAGCCACAACCATCCCCATCACCCTCTGTAAAACTCGTTGGCTAAATTGTCCATCCACCCAAAACTCCGTTCACCACACATCATCCAAAATCGGGCGAAATCATCAACCTCCAACGAATCTCCACCTCTGTCAACGACGAAATCCCTCTTTTAGCAAGCCTTCTTATCATGCAAATCCTTTCCCCGTGAACGACGAACCTTACACTCAGACGAGCCTTCGCTTGACGTCGAACTTCCGCCTCAGTCCACAACAAAGCCAAGAGAAGGAGTTCTCTCCTTACTGCGACGATGAAGAACGAAGAACGAAGAGCGAAGAACGAAGAACGAAGAACGAAGATTGATTATTTGAAGGAGTCCAGCCGAATCGGACCAGAGTAAGTGAACCAGACCGAACCTAACTCAGCAGAACCGAACCAGCCATACATGTGAACTAGGTCCAACCAACAAATCTGAACTGGCCACCAAAATCAAACCAACCCGACCTGAATTCAACTCTGATCCATCTAAGATCTTTATTGGTAACGAAATCCTACCCAAATTCCTTTCAATTATTATTATTATTATTTTATAAAAAAATTAATCGGTAAATTCTTTCGGTAGACTAGATTATTTGAAGACTCATGAATCCCCAAATCATTTACTCTCTCGGAATCCAGGTAAGTAAAACACAAGGTTTTACAACGTTTTGGCCCTAGGCCCTACATCACAAGACGTACAATATTTTCTTTATATTTATTTTATTATTATAGTTGTATATTTTATTCTGGCATGCATGGTTAGACATTGACACACGATATAAATAAAGATAAAAATTATAGGTCCTCTTGTATGCATGTGAATCTGATGGAATTGACGGAAAAACTCTGAGATGACTAATGAAAGCTTGAACGCATGAAACCTTGTGATAGCTAATGAAAGCTTGAAACTTGGTAGAAAACTTTGAGATGACTAATAAAAGCCCGAACGCATGAAACCTTGTGATAGCTAATGAAAGTTTGAAACTTGGTAGAGCTGTAAAATGAATTCCATCCAGTATGTAACTTGAAGCATAAAAACTTGGTAATGTATGAAATTAAACATTTATGCACGTGTTTTTACTTACTGAGTTTATCTCACTATTTAGTTTTGTGATATAGGTAAATTTTAAGAGAAGATGATTTTGTACTGATCGATGATTTTCCCGAGGTAGAAGAGCATACGGAGGGAGACATTAGTTGTTTTAAAAATAAACTCTATTTAGCGTTTTAATTTAATTGAATAATTTTTGGTTGTGTTTGAATATTAAATAAATTCTGTTTTAATTGATATAATTTCAAATAAATGTCTCGTATTTATTATTGTTTTATACAAAATTTATTTAATGGGATAGAATTGACTAGGATGAATCCTAATAAATAGATTTAAATTATTTTACTAATAATCATAACTGTTTTCTTAAATGCTTCCGCCTTAACTATTAGATTTTTACTATTTCCAATGATTGACTAAAATTTTTGTAATTTAGGGTGTATAACGACCGAATTAAACCTAATTTTGCAAATCAATTTGAGAAAAAATTTTAAGGTTTACAATTTGGGAGAAAATATAATTTGGGGCGTTACATTTACACAATCAATAAATAGGAGAGAAAAGGGGGAGAAGGGATTAGTGAAGTAGTGAAAAGTGGGAGTTGTGTAGCAGAAGATAAGTCTACTGCTTTTGTAATCTGTCTTTTGAAGAAATAAAAGAATATTCGTATCATTTTTTGGTATCAGAGTAGTTACCTTCTTGAGAACGGATCCGTCCAAGAAAGGAGATGATGACTCGCTCGGAACCCCAGAAAGAAAACGCAACGGAACATCAAAAAGAGGACGTTGGATGGAAGGAAGCCATGGGTCGAAATATGGTGCAATTACAAGAACAAATGGCGAGGATTCTCGCCCAACTGGATGAGCAGCATGTGTCGGAGGAATCAGTGAGAGCGCCAAGAATTGTATCGGCAGAACGCAATGCAAAGAAAGGCAATTGGGGACAGTTTTATAATCTGAACTATTTTCCACGAAAATTGGAATTTCCAGTGTTTAGCAGTGCAGATCCAGAAGGATGGTTGTTCAGAGCAGAGTGTTATTTTTCGTTAAACAGACTGACCGAAGAAGAAAAGCTAGAGGCGGCAATGGTATGTTTCGAAGGTCCAGCTCTGGCTTCGTACCAATGGGAAAGCAATGCAAGACCTTTATGTAGCTGGATGATCCTGAAGAATAGAATTATGGACCGCTTTGCTCATTCGAGAAATGGGAATGGGTGCTAATGGCTGCTATCGCTCAAACAAGAGGGTATCATGGAGGAATACAGAACAGAATTTGAGTCCATAATTTCAAACTTGTTTGGAATTCCTGATGAAGTGTTGTTCAGTGTTTTTTATAACGGGCTGAAGAACGAAATTAAAGGGAATGTTCGTCTGATGAGACCAATGGGATTAATGGATTTGATGCATTCTTCACAGGTGGTGGAAGACAGGAATTTCCTGCTGAAGCCAGAAAAAGGTTACGTGAATAAGGTGATGGAAAGGCCTTACACTGAGAGATTCAATTGGAATTCAATTCCAAGTAACAAGAACAGTTCCAGAATTGATCAAATGATACAACTGCAAGCAAAGAGTTATGAATTGAATAGAAGAAGATTGACTGATGCAGAGATTAAATTGCGTAGAGAGAAAGGCCTCTGTTTTAGGTGTGATGAAAGATATGTGGTCGGTCATCAATGTAAAAAGAAAACTCTGCAAGTATTAATGCTGCAAGATGAGGAAGAATCATTTGAGAAATCAGAATTGGAGCAGGAGATTATAATAGGAGAAGATGAAATTGTCCCTGACTAGGTCGAACTCTCTTTAAATTCAGTAATGGGTCTAACTAATCCTAGAACCTTGAGGCTGTGGGGAAAGGTGAAAGATAGGAGGGTTATTGCCTTAGTTGATTGTGGAGCTACCCATAATTTCATTACGAGCTAATTGGTAGACGAGTTGCAGCTGCCAATTACTTCGACTAGTATATATAATATACAGCTGAGAAATGGGGAAGCTATACAAAGTAGAGTGTTGAACAATATTTCTTCAACTTCTAATAACACAATCAGCTATTGTTTTTACACAGAACTAAACCACACTGTGGCAAAGAAACATAACTCTGAAACACAACAAACTAATAAACATAAGAAAAAACAAACAACACAACACCACAAACCCGGAATCCACAGGTTCGGACATGAGTTCCATGCTCTGGAATTCTCCTTGTAAAACTTTCTGTAAAAACACACATAACATCCACTCCTTGCAACTTGCCTCCAATAAAACTACTCCAACCGCTCTCTTCAACTTCCCTTTTCTAATTACCCAATTATTCTTCATTTCCTCCACAATTACCCAATTAACCTTCATTTCCTCCTCTTATAAACCATACCAAAACGTCCTTGTCCATCATAGAGGCACCTATAAAAGGGTGTTGTTACAATTACCCGAGCTGGAGATAATGGAGAAGTTCTTACCAATTAAATTGGGAAATTCGGTGGTGATTTTGAGTATGCAATGGTTGGAATCGTTAGGAGACATGAATCTGAATTGGAAGTTGTTAATGATGAAGTGCAAATTGGGAAATAGAATGGTATGCATCTGTGGTGATCCGATCCTCTGTAAATCCAAGATTTCTATGAAAGCAATGGTTAAAACCATATGGAAGGAAAAGCAGAGTTTATATCTAGAATTATGCAGCCTACAGAAGGAGTCCTTAACAGAACAGAAGGAGTCATTAACAAATTCTGAAGAGCAGAATGCAATGTTGCACGAGTTACTGCTTTCTTTTGAACATGTGCTTCATCTTCCAAAAGGATTACCTCTTGTTCGTTATTGTGATCATGCTATTAGATTGAAGGAAGGAGTGGAACCCATTAATATATGCCTGTATAAATATCCAATTATACAAAAAGATGAGATAGAAAAATTAATTCAGGAAATGTTGGGTGCAGGTATCATTCAGCCTAGTTCTAGTCCTTTTTCTAGCCCCATAATTTTGGTTAAAAAAAAGGATAATAGTTGGAGGTTTTGTGTTGACTATAGAGCGTCAAATCTTGAAACAATCAAAGATTGTTTTCCCATTTCGGTGATCGATGAATTGGTGGATAAATTTCATGGGGCTTGCATCTTTACTAAGCTAGATTTAAAATCGAGCAATCATCAAATAACAGTCCGACAATAAGACATGCACAAGATGGCTTTTAGAACGCACGAGAGACATTACGAATGTTTAGTAATGCCCTTTGGCCTTACAAATGTCCCTTCTACGTTCCAGTCGTTGATGAATAAGATATTTCACAAATTCCTTCGAAAGTTTATATTAGTATTTTTTTATGACATTTTGGTCTACAACTCTTCTATGACTGAACATTTAGAACACTTGTGAATAGCTCTACAGACTCTGTCTACCCAACGGCTATATGTGAATAAAAAGAAATGTTCCTTTGCTCAATGTGAGCTGGAATATTTAGCATATATAGTTTCTGGGCAAGGGGTGGCGGCTGACCCGTCAAAAATATCGGCAATTTTGGAGTGGAAATCTCCTACAAATCTTAGACTGCTACGCGGGTTTCTCGGTTTGACTGGGTATTACCGGAAGTTTATTTCCGGTTATGGTTGTATTGCTCTGCCATTGATAGAACAGCTCAAGAAAGATAAATTCAGTTGGTCTAATGAGGCTGAGTGTAACAATCCGGGCTTGTCCAAGACTTGTTGTCCATGGCCGCCCCTACTGCTTAGTTAGATTTATTTCCATTTATGGACATTTCCTTGTATCTCTTTTATTTCCATTTTGAGCAAGTGACTCCTCACCACTATAGCATGTTCACTCCTGCCATAGTGGAGATGGTCCAGAATGCTCTTTAGGGAGAGAGTCATGACTGCACGTAGACCCCCCGAACGAATGTAATTTGCTAGCAATCAATGATAAAGCTTTTTACATTCAAACTATACTTTTTATGCTCAATGACGCTTTCGATGAATCTCGCTCTCTCGTTAGACTCCAAAGCTCGTTCTAATGTCGTGGGCAATCGGTGCCGTTGGCACACTCAGTAGGCTGACTCGTTGTTCCCCCTAACAACGAGTGCCGCACAGCCCTCTTAAAAAGTCTCTCAAAAGTAGGACCGTGACAGTTGGTATCAGAGCCAGGTTGGCTCAAATTGCAAGAAAGTCATGTCGAAAAAGATTTTGTCAGAGAAGACAAACTCGTCGATGGACTAGCTCGAACGGCTTGTCGCGCTGGAGGAGGAGATGACATACCTCCAAGAAATTCTCGATAACATTCGTTTCCTAGAGGACGAGTGAAAGAAATAGCTGAATTTCCTTAAGAGATTGCTGCTGTTCATAGCAGGATAGACACTATCCCGATCCAAGAGCTGATGGATCGGATAGAAATCCTCGAATCCCGACCAGAGAAGGGAAAGGTAATAGAAAGTGGAGAAAGCTCCACAAATACAATGATTGGAGTTCAAAGTACGCGTTCAACTAGCAAGCACCGTCGCCAATGCAACAAAAGACTTCAAAGTGATGTTTGAATCTCTAAAAGCTGAGATTGCTAAAATAAACCTTAAATTGAACATCACCATGAAGGCAATGGGAAACCAAACTCAAACTACGAATGTAGTGAGTCTAGTCGAGTGAAAATACCAGAGCCGAATTCCTTCTGTGGGACTCGGGATGCTAAAGAAGTGGAAAACTTCATTTTTGATATGGAGCAGTATTTCAAAGCAACCAAGACCAGTGATGAATCCAAAGTGACCCTGGCTACAATGCATCTTACTGGAGATCCAAAACTCTGGTGGAGATCGAAGTATAATAACATCTCTAATGGCACCTGTGTTATTGACACTTGGGATGAACTTAAGAAACAACTGAAAGACCAATTCTTCCCTGAGAACGTTGAGTTCAATGCTCGTAGATCATTACGAGAGCTGAAGCAGATGGGTAGCATTTGTGACTATGTGAAACAGTTCTCTGGCTTGATGCTTAACATACATGACATGTCTGAGAATGACAAAATCTTCACGTTCATTGAGGGACTCAAACCATGGGCCAGAACAAAGTTATATGAACAAAGGGTCCAGAGTATCTCAAGTTCACTTGCAGCGACAGAGCGGTTATTTGATCATGCGAATGAGAATCCTAATCCCAGAAAGAGCTCTCCTACTAGAAATAATTCAAGGCCACAAAGACCAAACACGGGTCCTCCGGAAAGGAAGCCATTTGCCCCAAGAGAAGGCCAAAAAACATGGAGGGCACCAAGAGAAAACCATGAAGCAGAAAGAGCCCCAAGGGAAGGCCAAGAAACGTGGAGAGGAAATAATACTCAACGACCAATATCATGCTTCTTATGTAAAGGACCTCATCGAGTGCACATGTGTCCACATAAATCAACTTTGATAGCCGCACGAGCATACATTCAAAACGACAACTCAGCTGAAGGAGTTGCCGAAGAGACGCCCGCAGAAGTGGCAGAAGTTGGGACAATGACCTTCTCGTCTGCAGTCTAACGACAAATAGAAGAGCTTAAAAAGACCCCAGATAAGAGTCACATGTATGTGGAAAGCCTTGTCAATAATAGGGTCGTTAAAAGCACTATGATTGACTCAGGGGCCACTCACAACTTCATAACGGAAAAAGAAGCTCGACGCTTAGGCCTCACAATGGAAAAGACTGCCGGCAAAATGAAGACCGTTAATGCCAAAGCAATGCCAGTGATTGGGGTGGTAAAAAGAACTCAGCTAAAACTCAACACGTGGATAGGGCCAATCAACTTTGTCATTGCACAGATGGATGACTTCGATATTATCTTAGGAATGGAATTCTTGATGGAACATAAAGTTATTCCTATTCCCTCGGTCAAGTGCTTGGTCATTAAAGGGAATAATCCGACAGTCGTCCCTGCAATACTCAGACAGCCAATTGCCAATGATACAAAAATGATCTCGGCGATGCAATTCAAGAAAGGGCTAAAACACCAAGATCCGACCTACATCTTAGTTCCCTCGATTGTGGATGAAGGAACTAAAGAAGAGATACCTTCCGAAATTTTAAAAGTCTTGGAGGAATACCAAGACACCATGCCAGAATGTTTACCCAAAACATTACCCCCGCATAAGGACATTGATCACCAGATTGAGCTGAATCCAAGTGCGAAACCTCCTGCAAAGGCACCCTACAAAATGGATCCACCAGAACTTGCTGAGTTAAGAAAACAACTTGATGAATTACTTACGTCCGGATTCATCAGGCCTGCAAAAGCACCATTTGGGGCCCCGATATTGTTTCAGAAGAAAAAGGATGGTAGCTTACGATTGTGCATTGATTATCGAGCACTCAACAAAGCCACTGTACGTAACAAGTATCTCATCCCACTCATCACGGATCTAATTGATCAGTTGTACAAGGCCAAATACTTCACCAAGCTCGATTTAAGGTCGGGTTATTATCAAGTTCGAATTGCTAAAGGTGATGAGCAAAGGACGACATGCGTGACTCGTTATGGAGCCTTTGAATTCTTGGTGATGCCATTTGGACTAACAAATGCGCCAGCAACATTCTGTACTCTTATGAATCAAGTATTTCATGAGTTCCTCAACAAGTTTGTGGTGGTTTATTTAGATGACATTGTAGTCTACAGTGAGACCTTGGAAGAACATAAAAGCCATCTTCGAATTGTCCTCGAAAAACTAAGAAAGAACCAGCTATACATAAAGAAACAGAAATGTTCTTTTGCTCAGAAGAGCATTGGGTTCCTTGGTCACATCATCGAGCAAGGGCAGTTACGCATGGATCTTGATAAGATCAAAGCAATCCGAGATTGGAGAGTCCCCACTTCTATTACTGAACTGCGCTCATTTTTTGGGCTTGCGAACTATTACAGACGCTATGTTGAGGGATTCTCGAAGAGGGCTGCTCCTCTTACTGAACTGCTAAAGAAGGGTACTCCTTAAGAGTGGAACCAAGGATGTCAAAACGCCTTTGACAATTTGAAAGATGCAATGACGCAGAGTCCGGTCTTAGCCCTCGCTGATGTTACACAACCATTTGAGGTGGAAACAGATGCGTCTGACTACGCATTAGGAGGGGTCTTGCTGCAAAATGGCCACCCTATTGCGTACGAAAGTCGCAAGTTAAAAGAAACAGATAGAAGATATATTGCTGCTGAGAAAGAAATGTTAGCAGTAGTACACTGCTTGCGAGTATGGCGACAGTACCTGCTGGGTTCCAAATTTACAGTGAAGACAGACAATAGCTCCATATGCCACTTCTTCAATCAACCAAAACTATCAGCCAAACAAGCTCGGTGGCACGAGCTTATATCTGAATTTGATTTTCAGTTCGAACACAAGTCGGGTCAATCAAATCGAGTAGCTGACGCCCTTGGTCGAAAAGCGGAATGCGCCAGTCTTTGCTACCTATCCCAACTCCAAGCAAGTAGAGTTAGTGGATCCATGAAAGATCAGATTCGAGACTGCCTATAAGACGACCCTGCTGCTCGGGCCGTAATGCAATTTAGGGGTGTTCATGGGACCGGTTCGGTCCGATTCTTGTGGGAGACGGTACCGAACCTGTCAGTACCGGTTTTGGGATGCCAATATCGGTACCGGTCCCATGGAAGTCGGTACCGGTACTCGTTCTGAAACTGTTACACCGGTACCGGTTCGGTTCGGTACAGAAATATAAATAATTTTTTTCCAAAATTAAAATTAAAAAGAATAAATATATAAAATGAAAATCATCCGATTCAACAATGTCACTCAGAGGCTCAGATCAGATTCAACAATTTGCATTCATAATTAAAATCAACAACTCACAGGAGACAATTATCAGAGGATGCAAAACGGAAGCCGACGGAATACTGGCAACTGACCAGAGGATCCAAAATCAACGATTCAACAATGGAAATAGGATTAGGAATATTGACCACTGACCAGAGGATGCAAAACGGAAGCCGACGGGTTGGGAGGGCCAGAGTGGAGGCTCGAAGTTGGGATTTACAAGCGCACAAAAAATGTCGAACACTCGGAGCAAGGAATGGAGCAGAACAAAGCTCGAAAACTTGGACACACAGCGCAGGAGACGAAGAAGTGCGATCGCCGTTCGACTTCAAGGAGGGTTGCCGGCGTCTAGACTGCGTAGTGCGAACTGCGATCATCGTTCGACGGTTGGGACTCGGGGTGCAGGAGCTGAAGATTCAGGGAGTCGGTGTGCAGGAGCTGCTGAGCTGAAGACTCGGGCGTAGGATCGGGGCCTCGAGCGCAGGATCGGGGGTTCCAGAGTTTGTCGTTCGGGGTGCAGAGCTGCTGAAGAGTGAAGATTAGACAGAAGACTCAAGTCAAGACTGAACACTGAAGAGTGCCCTAATTTGAAGCCGGGTCTTTGGTCGGGACGGTGACAGTTAGTCCAGTACTGAGTCCCGAACCGCAAAAGCCAGTTCTAGTCTCGAAGAACCAGCTTCGGTTCGGTACCCAAATTATACGTACCGAACTGGTACCAAAACCGGCGATACCGGTTCAGTTCTTCGGTGCTGGTTCGGTCCTGCACACCCCTAATGCAATTGGTGCAAGAAAAGAAGACTCGACAGTTTTGGATCGAAGAAGATCTGTTGCTAACCAAGGGGAACAGACTTTACGTACCCCGAAGTAATGATCTGCGATGCTCACTGTTACGGGAATCCCACGACACCCTCTGGGTGGGTCACGCAGGATGGCAAAGAACTTATGCCCTTCTAAAGAGAGGATATTATTGACCAAAGATGAAGGAAGACGTGATGCAATACACCAAGACCTGCTTGGTGTGTCAACAAGATCAGACCGAGAGAGACAAAATTGCTGGTTTGCTAGAACCATTACCAGTGCCAACAAAGCCCTGGGAAAGCGTATCACTCGACTTCATCACAAACTTGTCACCCGTCAATGACCTTCAGGCAATACTGGTTATAATTGATCGCTTCTCCAAAATATTGCTCTGTAGAAACGACAGCCCAACTCTTCTTCAAAAACGTGGTAAAATTATGGGGGATACCTCAAAATGTCATTAGCGATCGGGACACAAGATTTACTGGAGCCTTTTGGGTAGAGTTGTTCAAATTACTGGGATCAAGTCTGAATATCTCTTCCAGCTATCACCCGCAAACCGACGGTCAAACAAAACGCTTCAATAGCTTACTAGAAGAATATCTTCGGCATTTTATCAACAATAGTCAAAGGAATTGGCCAAGTTTGCTTAATGTGGCACAATTCTGCTTTAACTATCAGAAGAGTTCCTTGACAGGAATGAGCTCATTCGAGATAGTCTGCGGTAGGCAACCAACAATGCCACACACCCTGGATCAACCTTACTCAGGGAAGTGCCCAAAAGCCTACAATTTCTCGAAAAAGTGGAAGCAGAATATTGAAGTAGCTCGTTCCTACCTAGAACGAGCTTCAAAACACGTGAAAAAGTAGGCAGACCAGAAGCGACGACCACTAGAGTTCAAAGCGGGAGACCTTGTGTTAGTGAAGCTGTTGCCTAAACAGCTTTGATTCAGAGGTAAGAGAGACAAACGGCTTGTACGAAAATATGAAGGTCCAGTTGAAGTCCTCGAAAAGATTGGACGGACATCCTACAGAGTTAATCTACCTGGATGGCTTAAAATTCACTCGGTAATCCATGTTAGCAACTTGAAGCCGTATCACCCCGATGATGAAGACAGTACCAGAAACAACCTCACAAGACCAGACATCACCCTCAACTACCGGAAGAAGAAGAAAGTTGAAGAAATTCTAGCAGAAAGGAGCGTCAAGGCAGGTGGCCGTCTAGAGACAGAGTACCTGGTCAAATGGGAAGGACTTGGAGATGACGAAGTGACTTGGGAGAAAGAAGACAACCAGGAGAACGAAGCACAGAAGATTGAAGATTTCAAGCTGAAGACAAGTTGACGAGGGCGTCAACAGCTCAGTTGGGGAGAATGTAACAATCCGAGCTTGTCCAGGACTTGTTGTCCATGGCCGCTCCTACTACTTAGTTAGTTTTATTTCCATTTATGGCAATTTCCTTGTATCTCTTTTATTTCCATTTTGGGCAAGTGACTCCTCACCACTATAGCATGTTCACTCCTGCCATAGTGGAGATGGTCCAGAATACTCTTTAGGGGAAGAGACATGACTGCACGTAGACCCTCCGAACCAATGTAATTTGCTAGCAATAATGATAAAGCTTTTTACATTCAAACTATACTTTTTATGCTCAATGACGCTTTCGATGAATCTTGCTCGCTCACCGCTCGCTTGTTAGACTCCAAAGCTCGTTCCAACGTCGTGGGCAATCGGTGCCATTGGCACACTCAGTAGGCTGACTCGTTGTTCCCCCTAACAACGAGTGCCGCACGACCCTCTTAAAAAGTCTCTCAAAAGTAGGACCGTGACAAGGAAGCTTTTCAGACTTTAAAAAGAGCAATAATTTCGTTACCGGTTCTCGCTTAACCGAATTTCACATAAACCTTCGTGGTAGAAACCGATGCTTCAAGTATGGGAATTGGTGCTGTGCTTATGCAGAATCAAAAGTCCATAGATTATTTCAGTCAACAATTGTCCAAACAGAAACAAATGAAATCAACTTATGAAAGGGAGCTGATGGCAATCGTTTTAGCTATTCAAAAATGGCGACCTTATTTGTTGGGAGTACATTTTATAGTAAGAACTGACCAGAAGAGCTTGAAATTTTTGCTGGATCAGAGGATGGTTGCTGTTGATCATCAGAAGTGGTTAACAAAATCATTGGGCTTTTGAGGTGCAGTATAAGCCTGGTTGCGAAAACAAAGTTGTTGATGCTTTGTCATGCAAGGATGAGACTCATGTAGAAATGGTTGTTGTATCGACCTTATTGTGCCAAGGTGTTGTTGGTTTGACTGATCTGGAGGTAAAGCTAGAGAATGATGAGACTTTGATGGCCATTAAACAACTACTCTTAAAAGGTGAGGAAGCTCCAATAGGGTATTCTATTATCAATGCTCTGTTGTACTATAAAAACAGGAAGGTGATTGCTGCTCATTCAAAGTTCATTTTGCAAATTTTGACTCTCTTTCATTCTAGCCCAGTAGGTGGTCACGGCGGAATTACTAAGACTTTTCGACATCTAACGGCTGAATTGTTTTGGATTGGCATGCGTAAATCTGTCAAACAATTTGTTAACAATTGTTGGGTTTGTCAGCAGAATTAGTATTTGGCCTTATCTCCAACAGGGTTGCTCTAGCCGCTGCCCGTTCCATAGAATGTATGGGAGGACGTTACAATGGACTTTATAGAGAAATTACCTAAGTCCAATGGAAAGGATATAATTTTTGTGTTGACAAATTGAGTAAGGATGCTCATTTTGTGGGGTTGAATCATCCTTATAATGCTAAAACAGTGGCTCTAGTTTTTTTTAATAATGTTTTTCGATTACACGGGATGCCTAAGTCAATTGTCTTTGAAAGAGATAAAGTTTTTGTCCGTCATTTCTAGAAGGAGTTGTTCCGCTTACATGGAACATCCTTGAAGTATAGTTCTGCATACCACCCGCAAACTGACGGCGAGTTTGAGGTTGTTAATCGCACTCTGGAAGCTTACTTACGCTGTTTTATAGGACAAAAGTCGACCGCTTGGTTTCAGTGGTTATCGTGGGTGGAATATTGGTATAATTCATCCTATCATTCGTCGATTAAAATGTCACCTTTCAAGGCCGTTTACAAGCGGGATCCTCCATCAGTTTTACAATATGATCTACAGGATGTTTCGTCTCTTCCTTCTGTGACTCTCAGTTAAAGGAGCGCGATGATATTTTGAAATTGCTTAAGGAGAATCTTAATTGGGCTCAATCTCTTATGGTTTCAGTGGCTAACATACATCAACAGAATGTGGATTTTGCAGTGAGTGATCATGTTTGATTAAAGTTACTGCCTTACAGACAACGGTCTCTCGCTAAACCATTGCACCTTAAACTGTCTCCTCGGTTTTACGGTCCTTTTCAGATTCTAGAGAAGGTGGGTAAGGTCGCCTATAAGCTAAAGTTACCGGAATCAGCTTCTATACACCCAGTCTTCCATGTTTCTATGCTGCAAGAAGTAAAGGGTGAAGTTCTGGCAGTGACACCATTACCCGATAGTCTTTTACGTGATCCTTCTTTTCGCATTGAACCTGAGTCACTTCTGGATGTTCAAAAGCAATGTGGTTCTAGTCAACGATTATTGGTGTTGATTAAATGGAGACATCTGTCACCTTTGGAGGCTACTTGGGAAGATTTTGATAATATTCGTTTGCAATTTCCTTCTTTTAACCTTGAGGACAAGGTTCTTTTTTGGACGGGAGGTAATGATAAACCCCTTATACGATTTACCTATACTAGGAAGAAGAAATAAGGCTAATTACCCAATTACCCCGTAATTGCCAGTATAACTGTTTTACACAACTAATAAATAGGAGAGAAAAGGGGCGAAGGGATTAGTGAAGTAGTGAAAAGCGGGAGTAGTGTAGCAGAATATAAGTCTACTGCTTTTGTAATATGTCTTTTGAAGAAATAAAAGAATATTCGTATCAAAGTGTTGAAAGCGTTTTGTTTGAGGGTTTGTCAATAATTTGTGGCAATTCCTATAAGATGACTTGTTGTGTTATCAAGGTGCTAGTTTTTTCTCTTCTAGACATTTACTTTGTATTTAATTTTGTATGTAAGGGTTTGATGATGGATAAATATGCTTCATTACCTAGCAAACTAATTTCTCTCTATTGTTATCAAATGAACATTTCAACCAACTTTTGAGGCGTTCGTATTCCTTGTTATGGTGATTATTGAAGTGTTCATAGTTCAATTAAGTTGTCTAAGGCTGTAGGCTTAGAAATAGCTCCTCTTTATTGAATCTGCTGTAATTTACAAAGAACCTTGAGAAAGAGTTGCTACATCTTACACCAAAGGATTATAACTAATTCTTACGTCAAGGGAAGTTGAAGTCCTACATCATCGTCAGCATAGAATCTAAGTATCCCACTCTAAGTTTACGTGTTGACCAATCACCATTATGCTCATTGATAAGAACCCAACTATCCACAATCGAGGGGAAATTAAAAAACGAATATAAGAAGTTTTCCTATATTTCCCACACATTCCAGAATGCAAGCAAAATTATAGGTTAAATATAAGATTGTTTGAAAAACAGTTATCAGAAAGTACATTCCACAACGCCTTATTGTTATCAAATTTCTTTAAGACTAGAAACACACTTTGTTTGGATATATAGCCTCCCAAAACATGAACATAAATGCATCATTGTTAATTAACAGTGAAAAAACGAGTACACTGAAGACAGATGGAAGTACAGATGAAGAAACACATTTTAGTAAGATAGGACAGAGACGCTAAGAATTACCTGAGAATCATACATAACAAGGCAAGCATAAACAACACTCAGTCCGAAAATAGAATCAGAGAGACCCCTGCAATAAATTTAGAAATCAAGAAGCCATATATATTCATGGTTTCGAGTTAGAAAGAGAAATGATTATTGAAGGAAAAAACCAAAAAGTTCTGAAAAAGTCATTAGCCTCATTAAGTCGATTTCTTTACAAATTATAATGGAAGAACTAACAGTTAATCAGCAATTCCTGATTATAATAAAGTAACTGTTATATTAATAGTGCGAACACTTACCAAAGAGCATTGCAAGGCATACAATACTAACTAGGCTACATTACTAGACCCTTCTTTATACAAAACTCGTCATCATGTTCTTGTACATGCAAGAAAATATTAGTTGTTATGTACTCATCTGATAAATGATGACAGAGGACATATTCTCAGCACACACGTTATACACTACATATCTTTAAAAAAATTTGTAACATACTCTGCAGGCTAGAAGATTCCACTCAGTGTATAAATGCTATGCACTAACAATTGTAGACGTAAGCTAGACAATACAAAATTCCTCTTCAGAATATTACCCCAACCTTCCCTTTCTGTTTAATGAAAATCAGAAGATCAGAATCATTGAAAGCTGGAGAAATAGTTCAGCCAGTAAGAAGTTCAAGTTGATATGCATTAGAATTGATCATTTAAGAATCACATAGGGGACAATTTACCTTTGCTTTAACCTATTATAAGTTAGAGCTGAAAGTCTTGATTTCAAAACATGAGCCCTCACTATGTCTCCTTCCCGAAACTCCTTCTGTTTTCTATTTGTATCAACATCAACTTTATATTTTTTGTATGCTCAATGTAAGCTTCAAATAAGCTCTTTATGAATTCGAGAAATCCTCTCTTCATTTATCCAACATCATTAAAAAAAGTTTGAATCTTAGGAAAACAATGGAATCTAGAGTCAATCTAGGAGATTTCGTGTATACCATTTTAAATGGACATTCCCAGTTGATAAACATGCAATGTTGTTATAAGCAAACTCAGATTATGGCAAACACAAATTCTGTTGTCTTGGTTTATCACCTGTGTGACATACTGCCAAGGATCTATTAGGAGAAATAGACATGGTGAGCCTGGAAGAGATAGAGAGAAGAGAGAGAGAGAGAGAGAGAGAGAGAGAGTTTTCAACAGGCTTTTTAAAAACTACACAAATGACTGTGCAGTGACAAGTAAGATGACAAATCCAGATACTTATACAGTACATCAATTTAAAAAAAGAATGGAGATGAATGAAATGAGCGATACATAGAGTTGAGGTTACCTTTCAAGGCCAAGGGACACTGCAGCAGCAACCACCGCCTTAAATAGTTTAGACCAAAAAAAAAAAACCTTAACAGGTTAAGCGTTTCCTCAACTCTAACTTGGGAACTAAAAGTGAAAAATTATAAGAGCCTACTAACAGAGGAATGGGTAGAAGGAAAGCCTCCAGCTTGAAAGGCGGCCTTATAATCGAACTTTTTGCCGTCAATAAAAACAGCAGTGAAAGGCTTGGAGAGTTGCCCAATCGCTGCAGACACACCCGCTGCTACTAGGACCTGTAAAGGAAATTGAGGAATTGCTACATTTTTAAAATCGGGAGAGCAAAAAACAAAAGGCAACAACTTGGAAGATTACAGATCTGCAAAGACCTTGTTATGCGCGAGTTGACTGACTTCCTCCAACAAAACAGCTCTGGGACTAGTAATCTTGATCGTACTTTCACAGAAGTTTATAAGATAGAGGGGATGACATGGTTTTCTTCTCTTAGACTTGTGATAAGGAGAGGAATGCAACATGTGAGACCGAGGAGGAAGAGAACAGGTAGAGCTGCGCCATTGCAGCAACATTCTACACTGGACCAAGGAGCCCAATTACAGGGTGGGCGAGTGGTAGCACGTGGAAATTGGACTCTACTCCGCATGGATGGGAGAAATTAATATTCATGTTTCTGAGAAACCAACGAGTTCGGTTTGTTTCATATTTCTGCATTAAAAAAAAAAGGTAATATCAAATATTTGTACACCAACGAACAAAATCAGATTCGACTTTGATCCAGGTTTAGTTCCTCCTCGCCCCATATTCGTTTTTAATTGGATTGAAACTTACATTTTTGTTGTAGATTTGATTTTCGTAATGTAAAACTACAGATGTTGTACGAGTCAATCCAAATCCCGACTCACCATTCTCATAAGGCGAGTCAAGCCTAACTTATGTCTAACACAAGTGGGCTGAAAAATAATGAATGACTCACAAGTTAACTAGGGGAGGGGAGCTAAATGAGTTGTATATAACTAATTGCGGATTAATATTATTAATTTACTCTTGTTATTTGTAATAATATTATAATTTATATTAACAAATTATTACACATTAGCATAAAAAAATATTATGTATGAGATTATATGTACGCGCACATGTGTAAATTAACAGCGAAAAATAAGCATTTCAAATATTATGTATATAATTGGTGATAATATATACAACATGACATGAGAATCCAAGTGCTGGCAGTGGCAGAAAAAACAAAAGGAGGGGACAATAATGTAGAGAAGGAGAGAGGGCGTAGCATAAGCATGGTGCAAAGTTAAGTTAGAGAGCCTGGGGCTTCTTGTGTTTAATTCTATTCTATAATTTTAGGGAAAATGTAGGTGTACAAGGGGCAGTGAACGTAAAAGAAAAGGCACCGAATAAAGGTAAGTCAAGGAAGAGGAATTTAGCGGCGATGTAGACCTTTCACTTTCGTCCACCCGGGCTACATGAGCCTGCGGCTGCTACTTAGCTGTAGGAGGCAAGAAGGTGTCTCGCACTAACGCTGATTGCATATAATATTTCAGAACTTGCATAATTCAACGCACGACGTGATGCATCGGTTGGGTCAAACATCTTATTGGAAACAACCACCTCCAGCTCCCACCCTCAAACTCGACGGTGCAAATGCAAGGAGTCAATGACCCAAAACCATAAAATAACTAAAAAAAGGAAACGAAGCGTATCAGATTAGTGCAAACGCATAAAGGGGAAGAAGAAGCGGGATCTCCCTTTGTGTCCTCCTCCTCCTTCATTGGCCTCCCTTGCTGCTATGGTACTTGTGTCGTTGGATCCCTTTCCATCGCATACCATGAGACCTTCCCGGATTCCAATGCAGTTCACCCTGATACTAATCTTGCTCATCTCCCTCCTCGCTCCTGCCATTCCACATGACACGGTGAGGTTTGAGTTGATTCACCGCCATCAGCTCATGAGAGACTCAACCCCTCCCTTCCTTTCCATGCCTAAATTGACGCGCTTGGAACGCATTAGGGATCTCTATTACAGGGACATCGCCCGCCACCATGCCATATCCCATAGAATATTCCACCAAAGCCAAAGCCAAAGCCAAAGCCAAAGCCAAAGCCAAATCCGGAGAAATGCATTGGAAATGTTTCGACTGCGAATGAATTCCGGGGCGGATTACGGAACTGGAGTGTACTTGGTGCACTTAAAAGTAGGAACGCCCACCCAAAAGTTCATGCTGGTTGCAGACACGGGGAGCGAGCTTACATGGATGAATTGCAGATATGCCTGCCAACAAAACTGTACTGCTACACGCAAGGGAAGATTAAACAACCGCCGAGTTTTTTTTGCCAATCGATCTTCTTCCTTCAAAACAGTGCCATGCATATCCCGGATGTGCAAGGTTGATCTGATGAACCTCTTCTCTCTCACTAGCTGCCCGTCTCCATTAGACCCCTGCGCATACGATTACAGGTACTTTAATATGTCCTACTTCATCATTCTGCTTTCTTTCTGACTTGACACGGTTTAGAAGCTATATCGGTTTCCTTTTTCTAGTATCTTCAAGTTTGATGTTAGGTGTTGCGTAATCCTAGTGCTTAGCATAATTCACTGAACCTTTTTTTTTTTTTTTCGATTGAGAGAATGCTGACTTCTCTTGTTGGTTTTCATTTCAATCCGACTTGCTCTACAAAATTACTTGATCTCTTATCCATCTTTCCCTGATCTTCCCTAAAAGCCAAATCAGTCGCCACGATATAAGTGTTATAAACTGATCACAGCGTGACCTGCATTTCTTTGTGTTCTATGCCTCTGGGTCCTCACTGCTCCGTAAAGTTCTAATATTGTTGTTTTGTGGTGTAATTCTAATCAGTTACTTAGATGGGTCAGCTGCGCTAGGCATTTTCGCTAACGAGACTATAACTGTAGAGCTCACAAATGGAAGAAAGATGAAGCTAAGAGACACAGTAATTGGATGCACAGAGTCTGCTCAGGGTAACAGCTTCAAAGCAGCGGATGGTGTGTTGGGGTTAGGGTATGGTAACCACTCTTTTACCGTGAAAGCAGCTGAGAACGCGGGTGGAAGGTTCTCGTACTGCCTCGTAGATCACTTAAGCCACAAGAACGTCTCCAACTATCTTACTTTTGGGGGTAGTGGGAAAGTAACATCAAATATGAAATATACAAAGCTGGAGGTGGGCGGTGTTATTAGTCCATTCTATGGGGTCAACATAATTGGAATTTCCGTCGGGGGTTCGATGCTGGAGGTGCCCATTGCAGTATGGGACATAAATGCTGGGGGCGGAACGATTCTCGACACTGGCACAAGCCTAACATTGTTAACCATGCCCATCTACAAGCCTCTCATGGCGGCCCTGGTCCAGCCCCTGTTGAAATTTCAAAGATTGTCCTTGAGTCCGTTCGAGTTTTGCTTCAATTCAACAGGATTTGACCAAGACGTGCTTCCTGCATTTCGCATTCATTTTGTGGATGGAGCCCAGTTCGAGCCACCGGTGAAGAGTTATATCATCGACACAGCACCACAAATCAAGTGCCTGGGTTTCATACCACTGAGTTCGCCAGGTATCTCCATCATTGGCAATATCATGCAACAAAACCACGTTTGGGAATTCGACTTTGTAAGTCGCACAGTGGGTTTTGCTTCCTCCAGCTGCATCTAGCTTTTTATTCTTTCATTGATCTTCTACAAAAGTGACGACTTTTCGTTTTAATACACTAAATATATCATTGTTCGGATGGATGAGTACATCAACAGATTTTCTCGATTTCTGAATGATAAATAAAACTTGAATGAGTTATCAATCCATGTGCATAATCAATCAGAACGGATTTCTGAATCATCTTACCATGGCGAACATCACAGTGAATTGGGTGCAAGTCTTCTTAGCACTTGATCGGTTTGTAGTCTGATGAACGGAATCTTAGTTGCGGTACAACTAAGAAATAGATGAGAAAAACGACTCCAAAATAAATAGAAGAAGTAATCATGGCTGGTATACAGCCAACGCAGACCCCTCCCCACCTAATAACTTGATTGGCCTGGACTAACGTGCACGCATAACGATGGACCGAGTATTGTTATATCTATGCTTTCCGAGAATGAATGAAGTGCGTCCGTCGAGTATCGTATTACACAAGTAGAAAAATGGTATATGGTCAAAGAATGAGGCCGATGCCTGGCAAGAGTATGTCAGCAGCGTCGTCACGGGATCAGAAGAGTCCAAGCACAAGACACATGGCAACGAAGACGGCGATATGCATGATAAAAATTTGATGATTTGAGAGCGAGAGGGAGGGGAGGGGTCATAATTGAATTTGACATGGGACCAGCAAAGCGTGGGCAAGGCAATCACGTGGACACATAAATTAAGGCGTTGTCCCCGCTCTATTATTATACCAACTCCTCCTTCTCTTCCTCCATCCCATCACTTTTAACCTCATTTTCTACGTTCAAAATCTAAGATAACATGTGTGCAAAAAACATATATATATATATATATTACGCTTTGGGCATTAAAATTTGATGAATACCCAGATATATATATATATATATATATATATTGTTTGTGATAACAATTTTACCATCTTTTTTGGCTACTTTCTCTTACAAAATTAGACCAAAAAATGTAACTCCCAATGATTGATGGTATAAGAAAAATAGAATAAAATCATTAATCTTGTAGTTTATGATTATTAAACTAATTTTGCGTTGCCAAATTTCAACGCCATCACTATCAATGAGACATACATTTTCTTTTCTATAACAAATGAAAGGTTGGCAACTTTATAATTAAAAAACAAAGCTTGTGAGTTATTCATGGGATTTAATACTATAATATTTCTGAAAATTTAATCGATTTAACTAATAATTACAAAAGATTAAATTGATTTATGCTAACTCTCAAACGCGTCTTTCTCCATAAACTCTGACCTCTCAGTCAATCAAACGTCCACTGTAATTTCATGGCACCAATCCAATATGTTTTTAAGACTTACAGCATGGAATCTCAAATAGTTTTCTTAAAATATTTAAATTAAAAAAATAAAAGTGAAAAGTAAATATCGCCACTTATAATTACGAATATTCAGTTGTACTGTAAGAGGAATTTTATGCAGGATGGGACCAATGAGAGAGGCGGGAGAAAAAACACTTGACAAGCAAAAACTCACACACGTCTTCCAATATTGGCTCCCTCAGACGTGCCTCTCGTGGCTTTAATTCCGACTAGTGTAGTTTCTATGTTGTTCTAATTAGTATTATGTTTAAACATATCATACGTGTATAGATATATAGAGTGAAAAGTTAATTGTTAGAGATGGATGCACGAGTTTTGTTATGTTTGTGTTCAAGTGGGGTATTATGCTTTTTGTTTTGAGAATCAGGATTGGAGGGTTCAACCTCGTTCCCATTCACTAATTGTTTATTGATAAAAAGAGTTTTATAGGATCAAGTCAAAATGAACTGCAAAATACGTAGCATAACATATATTAATTATCCAGAATGTCTGAGGGAACATGCTAGCATGTCAACAACCGGAGAGCTTGGATAGTGCCTCTCACGTATTCTCTCTTCTCTTCACCCCCTGCCATCATCTCTATATTTATTATCCACCTTTCTCAACGTCTCTTCAACTCGATATACGAAAGCATGAAGGCCTCATTCTGTTGTCCAACCATTATCTTTGTTTTCCTTGTCAATTTGGACTTCTTGGTGGCGGAAACAGCAGCATCCCTTCTGTCAATCTCTCACTACCAGCGCTCCTGCCCAGCTGCGGAGGGCATCATCCAACAGAAAGTTGGAGCCGCCATCACAAATGATTCCACCTTGGCTGCTTCAATCATTCGCCTTCATTTCCATGACTGTGCCGTCAGGGTAAGCGGTGCATTTGGTTTCATGTAGCCTCTCCTTCATTTGCATATTGACGTGTTAAGAAATACAACTGTTCCCAACCACTAATCCTTAATGACACCAAAAAGACCAATGCGTTCATGTGTATCCAGGGATGCGATGCCTCTATTTTACTGAACTATCTGGGAAGCGAAAGAACAGCAAACGTTAGCAAGACCCTTAGGGGATTCGAATTGATGCAAGATATCAAGGCGGAGCTTGAGAAGACTTGCCCAAGAACTGTGTCCTGCGCTGACATCCTAACCGCTGCCGCTAGAGATGCCACCCTCATTGCGGGAGGCCCATTCTGGGAAGTCCCTTTTGGGCGTAAAGATGGGAGAATTTCCCAGGCTGCTGAAGCCGAAAAAGTTCCACAAGGCCACGAGACCATCACCTCTTTGATCGAATACTTTGGAGTCAGGGGGTTGAATGTGCTGGATTTAGTTACACTTTCAGGGGCTCATACCATCGGTAGAACAAGTTGCCAGACAATTATGGATAGGCTGTATAACTTTAATAATACCGGGAAGCCTGATCCTCAGCTTAGCCCGCCATTTCTAAAGCTGATGAGGGGGAGGTGTAGCAAGGAAGCGAATCTAGTTGTGCTTGATGTCATAACTCCAACCACATTTGACACTGTTTACTACACAAACCTCCAGAAGAAGGTGGCTGTGCTATCAACCGATCAGGCCCTCCAATCAGATGCAAGAACAGCCCCCTTTGTACAAAATATGGCATCGCTTCCCTTCCTTTTCAATCCCCAATTTTCTTCATCCATGGTGAAGCTAGGGAACGTCGGAGTTCTCACCGGGAAAAATGAGGGTGAAATTCGAGTTAACTGCAATTTTGTCAATCGTTGAGAATGCCACCACCTATCCATACTGCATCATCAAAAAAATAAGATGAAGATTACTTTTTGATTGTGTCAACTTTTGATTCGTACAATGTGACATTTGGGGGGTCTTATTTTCTTGTAATTCTCTTCTGTTTGTTCATTCTTACCACACAACATAATACAAACTATTGATCGATATATACACACCTACTTTCAATAAATGGAAAGATATTAATGGGTCCACTTGAGAGTCTGGCATTCTTCTTTATGTGTTTTGACGTAGTCATTTGGCAGAAACTGAAAGGCGGCGAGATGATATAAAACAAGGTGAAAAGATGTGTATTGTGTATAACCATGCGTTTACCTAAAACTCACGTGGCTTTGCTTCAGCAGACTCCAATTCAATGTGTGGGTGCATCTCAAGTTGCAGTTTAAGGAGATAAGTGATCACATCTTCCCGCGCTGTATCATCCATGCAGGTAAAATGCCCACAACCTAATATTCTGCAAGTCATTCTTCATTTACTTTGCCCGTCATCTGATGTTCAAATTGTAATAGTCAAACCAGGAAACACAACCAACCTAATAGAATAGACTCTACCACTAATGAGCACAGATAATCGAAAATAATACCATTGATTTTTTTGACAAATAACCTTAACAGGGCAATGCCGCGATGAAGGGAACTTCTGGTGTGTTGGATGAACTTCAACTTCAGGCTTCCTGTCAATATTATCAGCACAGAGAACAAAAGAAATGTTCTTAGCCCTTGACATTTATATGAGGAATAGTTTGGTAATACTCGGGACTTTATATTTAGATCACTGCATAGTGCATACTTCATTGAGCCGTGCCATTCTAGATGGATGCTTTAGATGGTTTGCCCAATGCATGCAGGGAAGTTAAGAGGCACACACTTGAGAGTAATTCCCCACTCAGAATAACTCAATCCATCCTTTTGCTCCAAAGCATTATCTTGAACGAGGAGGACAATGTGAGTTGTCATCATTATTCTTCCCTAATCAATGGATTTGTAATTTCATGTTAGGACGACAGTGAATACATTGAGATTTGTGGTCATCAGCATCTTCTTTTCCACCTTTCCGCGTTTGATGTTCTAACAATCAGAATAACTCAACAACAACATAGCAACAATGAAACACTAAAATGACGAACCAATAGTTTCAACTCCAATTTGCCCATCCAATGTTAGTGTACAGCCTATCATATTTAGATAGTTTAATCAAATAAAGCCATGAGCTTCAAGGTGGATAAAGAAAGCCTTGGCACGATCGAACAAACAAGGTGGGAACTGTGCAGGACATCCAAGGTAATTGAGAGAAAATTTAATGGCTGAAAGGGGGTTGAACGAGTATTGGATGATCAAGTGTAAGAAGCTATTTTATGATAAAAATTTATCATTGCAACCGTGTTGTGTGGTAATAGAAGTCGGAGACATAGAGTGAACTTGAAGAAGTGCTTACGAGAGATTCAAGTCGATCGTGGTGGCGGAGGTGGCTCTCGAGCTGCTCTTTTCGAGAGTTGGTGATGCGCGCGAGGCACTAATGCTTCACTCGACGCGTAAGGCCGAGCAGCATAGTTTAGCGAAAGCCAAGCAGAAAGGATTGGATTCCCTGGTCTTTCTCACGAGCCACTTCCATCTTCCACTCTTCTCGCACAGTTGCAGTTACAAATTGGAAGGGGTTGGAGTGAAAATGCGTTGGCTGGCAGCTGCTGTAGATTAATTTTGCTCGGGCAGCTTATAAATTGTAGTTCTGTTTTTTAGCTTCTATGCTGCGAGGGAAATTGTTCGCCAATCGCAGACTCGTGCAAAACTGCAGAATAAAGGAATGCTAAGAGTACCTACCTTGTCATCTTGGAAGCACTTGATTATTTAAGTTTCTGCAGGGAAAAGAAGAGAGCGAGAGAATGGTGGCTGGTAAAATTTCGATAAAGATAAATGAAGGGGATAAATAGAATGCTCCATTTCCGGTCTCATCAGTCACTCTCCAGCCAACTTGTTTCTCATCCATACCAATGCCTTATGAGTGATCTTAAGCTCGGATGCCTGCGCAGAAATATAGAGCACAAACAGACCAACCCTTTCTACATCTTACCTAAAACCTACAATTCTCGAGCCCTCTCTTCCTCTTCCTCTTTGCCCACGCTAACTCACTGTCACGATGCATGAAGGCTGAGGCTGACTTACCTCTTTTCTCTTGGGTTCTAGTTTTGTTGTCTATTCTGTAACACCGCTTTAGTTTTTCCCGACGACAAGGGGGTATGGATGCTGCAATTCAAGCACCACCTTCGTTCTCTGCATCCTCTTCTTTTCGTGCTCCATGCATCACCTCTGCTTCTCGGACCTGCAAATTCCCACCGTAAGCATTCCTATTATTTCACAAAGCATGATATTTGTTGGCTATTTGTTGAATTTGTTTTTTTTTTCCGCCGATGTTTGTTAACTTCTATTTGGTGCCATGCCCTCACGAAGATGCTCTGGTCTTAATCTATTCCATTCAAATCGCCAATTGTTGCCAGATTTCCTAAAGTTCCTGGAATCTTGTTTCATGCCATGTTTTGAAGTTAGAGATTTGTACAACACCTTTATCGGATCATAGTAATCTTCAAAATATGATAACATCAGACTAATGCTTGATCTCCATGACTCTCTTTGAAAAAAGTAAATATTTGTTATTGGAAATGTTCAGTAGACGGATATGATTTTTTGCATTAGTGATTTTCTTTTCCTAAATTCGTACTTCCTTTGCACAGTAATAATCGACTGAGAATGTTTGTTCTCTTCTACTATGGTTATCAGGGTATGAACAGTCTGATAGTTGCAGTCTTCCTACACTAACTTTTTTTTCATTATCTATTTGTTGGGTTGATTAGCTGCGTGTACGTCATGTTTTTCTTCTGTCCAGACATCAGAGCGCATATGTGACTCTTATTGTTAAAAATTTCATGAAAAACTGTCTTCCAAGTAGTGTAACTCTTTTGGATTTGTTCATCTATAAGTTCATTGTGAAAGATCAACTGTATGTAATTGCACTATATTGACAGGTTTTGATATTGTGTAAAAAGAAGCTTTTTATTAATTTAGAGTTTAAATGTAGCTGATGTTATTAAACATGCTTCTTTTATCTTTGAAGGTGCAGGGTAGCACCACGAGTTCAGAGGACGCCTCGTTTGCCTGGGATCAACAATAAGGCTTGCATGAATCTCAATATTGTAAAGAATGGTGTATTTTCTAAGTATTCCTCAGTGTCCGAATCAAAACTTGCATTTTCTAAGCAGTCTTTTCCTATATATTTGGTGCCTGTGCGAGCATTGGCAACTAGAAAAACTCGAGATTTGTCAGCTCTTCCTATAATTGGAGATGATAAGATAGGTGTCTTGTTGCTGAACCTTGGGGGTCCTGAGTCTCTAGAAGATGTGCAGCCTTTCTTGTTTAACCTTTTTGCTGATCCGGTAATATAATCTATCATTTTTCACTGCCTCTTGAAAGATTATCTCACTTATAAGATTCTCTTTTGTTCTTCTGAATAACAGCATAGAAAATTTATCTCACCGTGGTAATCTTTTCTTGACTTCCTTGGTAGATTTGGAAACCATGATTTCTTCCAATTCTATACTTAACAACTTATTACTTTTCTTTACTTGATAAATTGAATTCTGTGAACATTTTCCCTTTTTTTTATGTGAGCCATGTTAAAAAAAATGCATGCCTGTGGCGAAGAGCCACCACATGATCTCATTGGGTTGTGGGTATTCCCTTCTACTGGAGACTGGAAGGGCTTTTCTTTAGGTTCTTTAGTTACTTGATAGCTCTTTCAATAAAGTTTGCAGACTAACAGAGGGATTTTTTTTTTATATATAAGAAGGTAATTTTATCAATACAGCTTTGAATGTACATGAGTATGGAGTATAAGGAATTCTCCCACAAGACTAAATATGAGCAATGTCCTTATAGGGCAACTGTATATCTACAAATGGTAAATGAGTATGGTGAAAGGTTAGTTCCTAAAGTGCTTAGGCACAAAGTGATATTCAAATATAAAAAAAATCACCAATCTTCAAAAAGTGAAATCATGCTCCCAAAATTGTTAACCATAAATAGATTTTTTCCTTTCTGCAAACTGTTTGGTACTGTTTTCAAGTAGTTATAGTTTATAATTTTTTTTAATAATAATCTTATTCTTAAAAGAGAGCTTGATACGAAACCATAATGTTGAGAGGTACAAACTAATGAATTAGTCTTAACACATAAATTTAAGCTTTTGTGATTGTCAATAATTTATTATGATATTATCGCAGAATAGTACTAGCTCAAAATCTTGTTTTGTAAATAAAAATATATATTCATACATGAAGGACATATTAAGAAATATAGGTAATTAAAAATTAATCTCAAGCCACAAATTTAATTGAAACTACTAGTAATTTATTACATAGTGGGTGAATAACATACTTCCACTATTGGCTCAAAGGACTTGTTCATATTGGATAAGCCTTTTATGTCTCTTTGCCCTCATGGGTTCATGTTTGGAGCATATTGACTAAAATATTCTAAAATTTTGCACTCAAGAAAAAGTTTTCATCTGATTTGGCATCAAGTCCAAGCTGAATATAATTTTGGGCAGCCACCTCTTCCAAAAAGCCGTGTATTAGTATCAGGCAAAAGGCCTATTCCTTTCCATTTAGACACAAATTGAATAGACCTGTGATGGCGTTGATAACAGAATTGCAAAAGACTTCACATGCAAATTTGAACAGACCTAAAAAGATTACTCTTTTTAAAATTTCTTTGTTTCTAGGTTGTAAGTGGTTTAATATTATTTATCAATTGTTGAGATTACTTTCCTGAAGTTGAGGGATTGTATTTAAATTTTAGTTCTTACCTTAGAGAGGATTTTCATTTGGATTTCTATAAACTTCATTCAAGAATATTCTTCCCCATGATGGTTTCACTTACTATAGGATTAGATGAATGTAATTATTTTGACTTTTCTGCTCTGTCCCTGACCGTTTCTTGGATAGGACATTATAAGATTGCCAAGGTTGTTCCGATTCCTCCAAAAGCCATTGGCAAAATTTATATCTATTCTCAGAGCACCCAAGAGCATGGAAGGCTATGCTTCAATTGGTGGTGGTTCTCCTCTTCGAAAAATAACCGATGATCAGGTATGATGTTCCGGACAACACTCTCTTGGATCATTCTAAAATTATGGATGTCATTTGAATTAAGGAGCGTAATACTTCACGCATAAAGCAAACGACATGATTTTGAAGCTGGGACGGCCAAATGACACGTGATTGGACCTCCTTTTATATTCTGACATTTTTTGCTCCCAACCCTCCTGCCAAAACGAAAAGAAACTGTTCAATCTAGACAATCTTCACTAGTTGGTCTGTTCAAGAAACTGTTCAAAAATATCTCATAAAACCAAAGAAATCATTTGAGAAATAGAAGTCTCAATCGCAGGAATGATATAAAATGTTTGCTAAAAGGTATTCCCATTTACAGAAGTATCATTATGGTATTTGATAATGGAGAGATTTACTATCTGTTTTAGGCAAAAGAGTTGGAGAATGCCCTTTCCGAGAAGAAAATCCCTGCTAAGGTATATGTCGGCATGAGATACTGGCATCCATTCACCGAAGAAGCTATTCAACAGGTTTGATCCATTGGTGTGATATCTATTCAATTACATGTGAACATTCATTGTTCTTTTCCTTTTCCATTATTTTTGCAGTCCATGTTGCTGATGTGTCATTCTATAATCTTGTGAATCAATTATGCATTCAAACTTTTTTAATAATTAAACCAAGTATAGAGCAAGTTATAGAAGTACAAAATTCAAGAGCTCCATTGAAGAACTCAAGAAGGAAGTGACACTAAAAGAATCCTCTCTGAAAAAAGATATTAACTACTCAACAGCAGCTCAAATACGAACAAAACTTGTCCATTTATGTTTCCTGTTGTGGGCCTTCTACGTGGCATCAATCCCACAAAAGCTAATATATCCTCCGGCATAAATGCTTTACGTGCTTTGTATTAGTGCAAATCTTCTGCTTCTGTCCTTTCTAACCACTCCACATCAAACAAATAGGAGCCCAATTCTGCTATTCATAATACATGGCCGCATTTCTTCCCATGATCCATACATGTGAACCACTAGGACTGACTGAGGAAGACCAGATGGCAACAAATAATGTCCAATCCCAAATAACGAGTAAAAATTACCGGAACAGTAAACCAAAAGCTAGGAAATCTCCTCTTCCTCAGCAGAAAAGAAAACTACAATCAAGTTTACTCAACAGAAAATAATGCAATAAACAAAATCTTCCCTTGCTGCCTCAGCCATATCTCCTTCAACGATTCTGCTCCTCTCCACTAATCACTGATTTTGCCACGTCATCTACAATTTACTCTACTACCCTTTCTGTCGCATTGCCTCATTCCTCCTACTATAAGTCTTTCCAAACCTTTTATCTTCACCCATGACGAGTGCATCATTACTCCATTCCCTCCTGTTGAATTGAAGTAGTCAACTGTTACAGTTCTTGCCAGATAGTAGGAAGCATGAAATAAACTGTCTTCATATTCAAACAAAAGAAGTAGAAGAATTATTGATGAAAAAGAATTAATGAGGAAGAAGCAGAATATTGCAGAGAAAAGAGAGGAAAAAACAGAAAAAATAGCAACAAATTCAATTCAGTGACCCTTTGCCCCCTCCTTGGTGCCCCCTTTTAATCTTGAGCAATGTTCTCCTCTAATTGGTGACACGTGGACAGTGGAATGAGCTCAACGTAGGCAGCAACTGGCTCCACCATAACAATCCTCCCCCTCACAAAGTCTTTGCACGATCACCAGCATATGAAGACATAGAAGAGAAATATATTTGTGCAACATATTGTTCTGTATATTTTTGTCATCAAAATACCTTTTAATTGCTAATACCATGCCACCAATAGGCCGTTAAATATCACGTATAATATCAGCTCCACGATAAAGCATTGTTCTTAGTATTTCAGTGGTCATAATAAGACAAGAAGCTTCTGGTCTCAAGCTAACATCGCCTGTGAGAAGTCCAACATCGAATTTCTCAAAAAATTCCTATACTTTTGATTGCTGATGGTTGTGATGAGAGTAGTATACACAACTCTAGTACAATGTTTTGTCACCAAGGCAAATGCATATTTTGCAATAACTGTCTTTCCAGCCGAGGTATGAGCAGCAACAAAAACTGCTTCCTCTTTTTCAAGATAATAGATTCCCTCCTTCTGAAAAGTGTCCAATTCAAAAGGAAAATTAAGTGCCAAGTTGGAAACAAGCTCATAAAATCTCTTTGCAATTTCCTCACTACTTCCAATCACAGCCCAAGCCTTCTTCTGCAGCTGTTTCTCATCCTCACTAGCTTTGTCTAAGCGTCCTATTGCGTTCGTAGATTCAATAGACAAAGTTTCATCTAATGCAGAATTTTCTTCAACATGTGAATCATTGGCCTGTTCACTCTTGCTCACTTTAGTTTCAGCATCAACAAATTCTGTTTCTGATGTTTGACCTTCATCTTCTGCAAATTCGACAACTTCTTCTAACTTTCTTAAACAAGTCATCAAACCATACTGACAACTCACTCTGTAAAGACTAATCTTCTACCGATTGACTACTATGCAATCTGTCATCCTTATAATAATATACGAGATTGATGCATTGAAATTGAATTGAATTATCTATTTCTACTACGTCAGGATTGATGCATTGAAACTTGCACTGCTTTCTTAAGGTGCATGCCTGAGGATAATACCATGTAATGTATTGTGGTTTGAACTGAAAATAACCATCTATCTCAAGTATATAAATAGCTCATTTAAAATTGTTGACAAATTCCCTCAACATATCACATTTAACTCCACACACATCATTACTATTAGTCCATAACTCATATTCAACATGATCGTCTAGGTGAGAAGCAACTTCTCTCCAATCAAGATTTACACTAACTAACGTTCCTGAACTAATTGCCTCTTTTAACATTTCACTAAACCTAATGTTGTTGCAAACAACTTTACCATCCAAGGGTAAAGTTACTCCACCTAGATCGAACAAAAATAGTGATGTGAACCTAAGGTATTAAGGAACCCTAGATCCAACAACAAACACGGAATTTAACAACGGATCGTCGTACGAATCAAGAAAGTGTAGAAATGAACTTGTCCCTAGTCAAACCTGTCGACTAGAACCAGAGTTATCAAAAAGGAGTTTGACCCTAACCGAACTGGTTGGTTGAATCAAAGTTATCAAAGGTTTGAACTTTCAAGATTGAAGCTTGAAGAGACCAAGTTCTTCGTAAAGAAGAAAAAGAGAGGAAGACCTCACAAACACACAAATTTTATTTCAAAATTCAGTCCCCTCTAATGAGGCGTTACACTAGTTTAAATAGTAAAAAATTAGGTTAACCCTAAAACATTGCAAAAGACTAAAATAACCAAAAAAATCGTAAAAATTAGGGTTTGGAGTCGGAAGGGCGGCGGGGGCGCGCTGGGTCTGGCTAGCGCGCGCTGGGCTAAAGCGGGTGTGGGCCGCGCGTAGGGGCTGGGTCGGGTGCGTGGGAGAGGGTGCTGACGGGCGCGCGATAGGGCGCTGTCGAATAAGGCGCCGATGGCGGACGTGGCGCACTGACGAGGAGCGCTAACGGGTGTGGATTTTGCGGGATGCGGCGGTGACGCGGTGACGGGGAGCGGGTCGGGCGATGATAGGCTGGGTGTCGGGTGTGGCTGAATCAAGCACTGGTGGCAGACGTGGCGCGCTGACAGGTGCAGGATTCGCAGGATGCGCGCTGATGAGACGCGGTGACGGGCTGCAGACGGAATGGACCGCACGCTGCGCGTGGGCGTTAGGTTGCGTTCGGGCTTGAGAGCTACATGCACTACAGTTCTTGAAAAATACTTTCTTTTTGCATCCTTTGACTTGTGCTTCATTTTTTATCTCTCCTCTAATGCTTAGCAAGCTCTTCAAGGCCTTTGGATCATGGATTTTGGACTCTCGTTTCTGGACTCTTCTCACAAAAACTTGTGATTTTTCCTTCACTTTCTTTATCCTTGTTCTTGTCTTTGGATCTTCAATGCCTCCACTTGGATCTTGGCCTTTGTAGCTTTCTCGAATCACATTATTCCTCCATTCTTTGAGAAACTTCGTCCTCAAATCGCCTACATCATACAAAAACAAGTTAGTGATATTTAACAAAAAATTAACCTTACTATTTAAGCTTGGTATGACAATTTGATTATCATTGAGGTGCTCCAAGGCTTGGAATGACTCACTCCTTGTGGTTGATTGGCAAATCTTTCATTTGGATGTAAATTCCTAACAACTTCGACCTTTTTCTTTCCATCAAAATTAGCAAACTCATTAGTAGATAAAAGTACAAAGTCAATTGGAATTACCATATCGAATTCACAAACAATTTCAAATGATGAGTAATAGACAATAGAATTAACCATCTTATTATATGTATACTTATCATGTGGTAAACACTTCTTCAAATTAGCATAAAGTAGATTCTCTCTTAAAATAACGAATAATAAATTAAGGTGTCGAACATGTACTTCCATAGTTTTTTTATAATCCAAATCATCACCAAAGTGTTCAATAACAAATTTTCCCATAAAAATTTGAATCACATAATTTATCAATATCACAAGAGTACTAAAAGCATTGAATAATCCATATAGCATAAATAACCATTCATAAAATCCATGTTTAATTTTAAACACATTTTTCCAACAATCAACATTCTTTATTTGAATTTGATTATAACTATTCTTTAAATCAATCATGGAATTCATGCATGCTCCATAAAAATACCAAATAATACATACCTCATTTCGAATTTGATGTTCATCCAAGATCTTAAAAATACAAATTTTCTTATAATTCATGTAATTGCTAAATACTCCAAATATTCCAACTAGCAATTCATAACATTTAGGAACAAACATTGTTATCTCCTTGGATAACAAACCTTTATGCGTATAATATTCAAAATGCAAACTTTTCATCAATAATCCAAAAATTTCCATAACCATCTATGCATGCGATTTTGCCACCAAATTTCCACAATTTTTCATAAAAATTATTACATGCATCAACTTCACAACACATCCAAAGTCTTCCAAAACTTAAGTCATTCACATGAAACTCTTAATATATTCAAATTTAAATAACTTAGTTTGAAGAGAAATTACAAACATTTTTTACGTTGGTTTGACAACCACAATGTCCTTACCTTTGTTGGATTGGATGTCTTTCAGAAACTTCTTGTTGCAATGCATCCAATGGGCTTGCCTCTCATTTAACTTGCCTTTATAATCCTGCAAAATAGATGAGGCAAACACTAGGAAATAAGTTAGTTCATGGGAAGTAAAAGAAAAATTTTTGCATGAAAGGAAAATTACCTCACTATTTTTCTCACACTTTTTAATCAATCTAATTTCTTTCCTTTCCTTTCCTTTTCTCACTCGGATTTTACCTTCTCTCCCACTATTTTTTTCTCCATCTCACTCTTGGATTTTATTCTCTCATTCTCCAATTTCTTTTCCCCTTTTTGCCTTTTTCACTCTCTTGAATTTCGGCTTTTCTCTCTAGGGCTCTTTTTACTCATTTTTCATCTTTGCCTTTTTCATTATTTATTTCCCCAACTTCAAAATTTTTTTCAACTTCCCCAAGTTCAAACTTTTCCTCTTGTGTAACTCTTTCCATTTGTCGCTCTATTTGATGGCTCTCTTTTCCTTTATCTTCTTGGTGGAGGTTGCTCCCTTGACTTACTTTATTCGGATCATCATTCACTTCTTTAAAATTCAATGGGGCCGTGGTGATTGGTTTCTCCTTCAAACAAGATTCGTAAAGCTTCTCGAAATCAAATTGTGATGCCTGAAGCTCCTTTTTGTAAAAATCGGATTCCCATGTAGATAAAGAACTTAAGGTCTCCAATTTTCTCAAGTTTACTCCATTTTGCTTGAGATCTTTTTCAACCTTGATTGCCTTATGATAGTGTGAGGGTGTATACCTCTTTCTCATGGTGTCCTTCAAGCTCTCCCAAATTCGAGTTGGTGGTTCTCCATATTTCCTTTAATTCCTTAATGTTTGTTCCCACCAAATGCTGCATAATCCGTGAACTTTAAAGTGACCAACTTAATTTTCTCTCGTTCTGAGTAATTTTGACATTTAAAAGCAAGATGCACTTTTCGCTCCCATTCAAAATAAGCCTCCGAATCCCTTTTTCCTTTGAATGGTGGAATATTCACTTTTATGTTGCTTAAATTTCCATCTTCTCTATCTATTCGGAAATCTCTACTCCTTTGGCTATTTACCAACTCATCCTCAAACTTGCCTCTTTCAAATTTTCTCCTTTTTTGTCTATGTTTTGGTGTTGGTGTTTTCAAACAGTCCATCCTTTGATTTAGGGCTTGAAATTGGCCTTCCATATCCCTCATAAACATTCGTAAGTCAACCTGTGTATTTTCTCCACTTCCTCTCATGTCGTTAGATCAGTAAGTATCAAGAAAGTAGATGAGAAGAAGAGATTATAATAATTGAGATAAAAAGGAAAAATCACAAAAAGAAGAAAGTAAAATTACAAAAAAAATTAAATTGCGGAATTGAAGTGCGGTATTGTAAATGCGGTAATTAAATTGCGGAAAGGTAATTGTGGAAAGGTAAATTGCGGAAAAGTAAATTGCGAAAAAGTAAATGACAATAAAATTAAAGTCTTTTCTCGCTCGCTCACGTGTTTCACTCGAGTAATGTTCACTTCCACTCGTGTTTGCTCTCGAATGACTTTTATAATAATAGTCTCACACTCTTACCTTTTACTACTCGATCCCCGCTTTTAGGTGTTTACGTAACAACTCAATCAAAGAACAAAAAAAGCGTGTTCAATCAAGCAAAAACAAAAAAAAGTCAAAACTTTTTCAAACTTTAAATTCAATTTTCCCCAAGTTTGATTAAAAACCAAGCTACTCAAACTCCTTATCGTGATTAAGTAGCCTAAGAAACAATACCTTGAATTTGGGATAAGGTATTGAAGAATTTTCCCAAATAGGAAATTTTTTCCTGCAACTGTCTGAAAATTGACAGAAACAACCCGAAGATTGGATATGTGACTTGTACTCTTTGAGATGTTTCCAACAAGTTAATTTTGAGATTAGAAGAAGATCTCTTCCCTTTTTTTTTGAATTTTGAAGAAAAGGCTTTTTTATTTTATTTTTTATTATTATTTTTTTCAAGAGTTGATCAAAAGATCAATAGACAAAAACTTTGATAGTGGATCGAAAGAAAAGAAATTTTTTTTTTTTTTTGATAGATAATCGAAGAGCAAAGAAAGATAGATGAAGAAATAGATAACAAGAAAATAAAGATAGCTACTTGAATTCGTTCGAGCCAATACTCTGATACCAACTGATGCGAACCTAGGGTATTAAGGAACCTTAGACCCAACAACAAATGCAGAATTTAACAACGGATCGTCATTCGAATCAAGAAAGTGTAGAAAGGAACTTGTCCCTAGTTAAACCTGTCGACTAGAACCAGAGTTATCAAAAAGGAGTTTGACCCTAACCAAACTGGTTGGTTGAACCAAAGCTATCAAATGTTTAATCTTTCAAGATTGAAGCTTGAAGAGACCAAGTTCTTCGTGAAGATGAAAAAGAGAGGAAGACCTCACAAACACACAAATTATATTTCAAAATTCAGCCCCCTCTAATGAGACTTTACACTGGTTTAATAGTCAAAAATTAGGTTAACCCTAAAACATTGCAAAAAGACAAAAATAATCAAGAAAAATTGTAAAAATTAGGGTTTGGAGTCGGAAGGGCGGTGGGAGGCCGGCGCCCACGCTGGGCTGGGCTGGGCGCACTGGACTGAAGCGGGGGTGAGCGGCCTGCGCGGGCTGGGTTGGGTGCGCGCGGGGGAGTGCTAACGGGCTCGCTCGGGCAGGAGTGCAATCGGGCACGGCCGGATCAGGCGCCGGTGGCGTGCTGATGGGGAGCGCTGATAGGCGAGGATATTGCGGGATGCAGCGGTGACAGGGCACGGTGACGGGGTGTGGGTCAAGCGACGATGGGCACGGTGTCGGGCGTGGCCGGATGGGGCGCCAATGGCGAATGTGGCGCGTTGACAGGGCACGGGATTCGCAGGATGCGCGTTGACGAGGCACAGTGATGGGCCGAGGGTGGAATGGATCTCACGCTGCGCGTGGGTGCTGGGCTGTGTTCGGGCCTGCGCAGTGGGCCGTGCACTGGGCTGTGCGCATGTGAGCACTGTGCGCACTACAGATGGGCCTTCTTGAAAAATATCCTCCTTTTGCGTGCTTCCTTTTCTATCTCTCCTCCAATGCTTAGCAAGCTCTTCAAAGCCTTTAGATCATGGATTTTGGGCTATCGTTCTTGAACTCTTCTCACAAAAATTTGTGATTTTTCCTTCACTTTCTTGATCTTTGTTCTTGTCTTTGGGCCTTCAATGCCTCCCCTTGGATCTTGGCCTTTGTAGCTTTCCCGGATCACATCAAATAGGTTATAAAACGTGAATGAGGGTTTTAGCGAACTTTACCAAGGCGGTGTAGACTAAAATTGATGCCAATGTTATCTGTAGAATTTAAATCCAAAGTGGCCTTGAGGCGTTCATCCATATCTGAGTCACATGTCGTAGTCAGCTCAATCTTGTGAAATCCACTAAGTTCTGAATTTACAGCTTGTGCATCCAACTCATTTTCCAAAATTTGACTTCTTAGTGCAATTGTGGATGTGAAATCTAGAGCAACAATCTCCACTTCTTCAACTTCCGTTTATGTGGATGTGAAATCTAAAGCAACAATCTCCAGTTCTTCAACTTTCGTTTCACAGTCCGTAGAGCTACACTCTATAGAAAAACTGCCAAAATTTGCTACACCTTGAGTTGGCATACCTGGTTGCTTCTGCCGCCCATCCGATTTCAGCTGGAGTAATTGATTCAACACCAACATGATCTCGTTGTGTTTAGCCTCAGATCACTTTATGTGCTCACCCCACGGGTCCATCCTCTTGTCCAATCGCTCTATGCACTCATCCCACTAGTCTATCTTCTGGTTGGAATTCTCCATTCGAGAACAGAGTGAAGTGACTGTGGTTTTCAGCTCTTTCAAATCCCCATCCATTCTCCTCCAAGGATCCTCACTGAACTTGGAACGTGTTTCTGCCATTCTAATATGTTATAATTCTTGCTAGATAATAGGAAGCACAAAATAAAATGTATTCATATTTAAGCAAAAGAAGAAGAAGAATTATTGATGAAGAAGAATTACAGAGGAAGAAGCAGAATATTGCAGAGAAAAGAGAGGAAAAATTTGAAAAATAGCAACAGATTCAATTCATTGACTCTTTTTCCCCGCTTCGGCGCCCCCTTTTCATCTTCAACAATGCTCTCCTCTAATTGGTGACACGTGGACGATGGGATGAGCTCCACGTAGGCAGCAGTTGGCTCCATCATAACATCAACAAAGAATGATTTCCCACAACCTTCTTCAGTTTAGAAACGTGAAATATTGGGTGTACCTTGGACCCTTCTGGCAGTTGAAGCTTATAAACAACTTCCCCAATGCTCGCTAACTCTTGGAAGGGACCATAAATCTTGGGGCTTCCTTGTTGTTTTCTTGATGTTGCACTAAGTGTTGTCTCAAATACTTTAATTTCAACCAAACAAAGTCTCCCACCAAAAACTGCCCGTCCAATCGAGAAGTATTCGCCAGTTTCTTCATCGGGCATCATTACTCTTCCCTTTGGTATATCTCCTTCAACGATTCTGCCCTTTGCTTCCCTTTTTGTTCCTTGCATTGTCTCCTTCCTCCTACTGTAAGTCTATCCAAACCTTTTATCCTCACCGGTGATGATCACATCAAAACTCCATGCTTGACTCCAAAAGCTTTAGTGTAATTGAGTTGAAGAATCTTCTCATTTGTGCATTAGACACCTGTTACACATGTCGAATCTTCTCCTTGTTGAGATTTTTCTTAAGATGGTGTTTAAGAAAATTAAGCATGAACATTAGCACTAAAATCTGTTGTACACTACTAGTGGCTTTACAAAGAAATACCCAAAGGCCTAAAACTCTGTTACACTAAGAGAGAGTGGAAAAAAGAAACTGATTATTTTTACATCCAATTATCCTCTTCAAAAGTTACTCTATGATGTCTTCAACTCCCCTCCCAGAAAGGAATTCCAAACAAAAATACCCCAGAAAGCTGGTGTTGGCTTTGTGTTCCTTGATAATCCAACCCCCTTTGATAACAATGATCACAAACTACCTATAGATTTTGCAATCTTATTTGTTTCATCTGACAATTCAGTTTGTCCTAAATGTTTTGGCTCATGTGGTCAAGTGGGAAATAGTATAACCGGCAATGGTATTTGTATTCTGGCTATTGATATTCTTCCAAAATTCAATATTGTAGATTAAAAACGATGGGATTACAAAACTTGTTGTTCTTCCTCTTTATCCTCAATTCTCAATATCAACAAGTGGTTCAAGCCTGCGGCTCTTGGAGAATCTGTTCCGGTGAGTACAAAATGTGTGCTTGTGTGCTTCTGGTATGTTGAATTAAAAAGCATGCATAAAATTTATGTAATGGAATAATCCATTGTTATGCAGGGAGGACGAGTATTTAATTAATATGCAACACACAGTAATTCCTTCATGGTATCAACGAGAAGGCTACATTAAGGCCATGGCAGATTTGATTGAAAAGGAACTAAAAAACTTTGATGGCCCTGAAAAGGTATTTACCATCTTTACAGGACCTTATTATTATTTATACCAGCTTCATTGCCAACTTAATGACTACACTTTGGAGTGGTTTATATGTCATCCCATTTGTTGTAGATCTATATTAATGTACTTTAGTATTGCGCCTTTCCTCTAAATCAAGCATTGTAATAGAAAATGTGCATCATAGGTCATGATATTTTTTAGTGCACATGGGGTCCCACTTGCATATGTGGAGGAGGCTGGGGATCCTTACAAAGCAGAGATGGAGGAATGCGTTGATCTCATTATGGAAGAATTAGAAAAGAGAAAAATTACAAATTCATATACTCTAGCATATCAGGTACTTTCCTATTAGTGTAGAATCTGTATTTTGTAAATTAGGCTAAATTAGGTTTTTTATATTCTCCCATCACGTAACCTACTTCGAAAGAAGTTTGGCTCTATATGACAAAGTTGTATGACAATACCATATCCTACATAAGCCAGCATCATGGGAGCTAGCAAGAAGCTCTAGATATATTTTTAGTTTCTTGCCCTGATTTTTTTTTGGGTTTGATTAGTAAAAAGAATTACTCGTATCAAATATTGAATGACTGACTGTAACATATATTACATGCTAATTGGATTAACTTTATCTATCTGGGAATTTGCTTACAGCAAGAGTTTTTTTTTCACCATTGGATGAGACCTATTTTAAGAAAATTTTTTAAGGCCATCCATATTTCCTTTAGGTGACTGATAATTTTGTTCTCTCAGTAAGTACAAATATTTTTTTTGTGTTGAGTGTGTTAAAAATGGTTCTGTTAACGTTGTGACTAGATGAATTATTGAATGTTTCTGCAGAGCAGAGTTGGACCTGTGGAATGGTTAAAACCCTATACAGATGAGACTATAATTGAGCTAGGGAAAAGAGGAGTCAATAGTCTTCTGGCTGTACCCATTAGGTAATTGATCTATTCAACTTTTAAATCATGATTCTTCCTTTGGAGTTGTACTTGAGCCCAAAGGTAGTAAACTCTAGATGATGCTGGACACGGCTGCGGTCCAAGCCCATAAACCCGTAATATTTTAATATTTGCAATCTTTTTAATATTTTATCTGATCTATTAGTTTTGTATTTGATTTTATTCGTTTTAACTTCTTCAATGGGTTATATTTTTTTAAAATTTTCTTACAAATTTATTTTAGTTTCCTAAAGATTTATTAGAGATTTCAATCATAAATCAAACATTGTTTAAAGGGTTATGGTGAATATTAGAGAGATATTTTGAGACTTTTTGACCATTAATAAAATTATTCATATGTTGAGAGTTATTTATCTACTATTATTTTATTTTCTCGATTACAAAACAAAACTCACATTGCTCTAGATTGGTTTTGATAAAAATTTTTTTTAAGAAAACTGTTTAAAAGATAAATTCTATCTAAGAAATTAAAATGAATAAAATCAAATGAGAAAATAATAGATAAAATAAAATATTCAAAGAGCGTGAATATTAAAATATCACAGACTTATGGTCTTGAGTCTTAGTCATGTCCTATATCACTAGCAATGGCTGATTTATACTTACTAGTTGCAAAAAATACATGCTAATGAAATTCCATTGTCTTGTTACAGCTTTGTCAGTGAGCATATTGAGACTCTAGAGGAAATAGATGTTGAATACAAAGAGTTGGCTATAAAATCTGGAATAGAAAATTGGGGGCGAGTACCTGCATTAGGTTGTGAGCCCACGTTCATTTCAGATTTGGCAGATGCTGTTATTGAGAGTATCCCATACGCTGGAGCTATGGCTGTCTCAAATCTTGAAGCTCGACAGGTATTATTTTAGCGCAATTGCTGTCGCGCAAAAGCTATTGCCTTTTCTTACCAAAGAATAAAAGACAGACTGTTATCCTTCGCCTAATTGTTTGTTGAAGGTAACTCCTATAGATAAAAGAAATGATTGTGTTACAGATTAAACAACTTGGTTTATGCACTGTTTTTGTTGAAAAAGTGTTTAAAATCTTTTTAAATAAATTGGTTAGTTGATCAAATCCTTAGAAATTGTTTTTTTTTTGTTATATTTTGATTTCAAATATGGCTTGATTTAAGCCAAATATTTTGCTGTTTTAAATTTGTAACTTCTCTATAAAAGAGAGTAACGCAATCAATAAAAGATTATGCTTCCAATTACAAAAAATATCAACAAATTAGTATCAGAGCTCTTTTTTCTTGAGGGACCTGAGAGTTGAGAAACAAGAAACACAAAAACCCACAGATTCAAAAACTCTTGAAAATGGAAGCTGAGACAACATTCTCCCTTGCCGCTCCACCAATTGTCGATGGTGAAAACTATCAAGCGTGGGCTATTAGAATGACAGTTCATCTTGAAGCGTTGGATCTCTGGGAAGCTTTAGAAGACGATTACGACGTCCCGCAGTTGCCGACGAATCCGACAGTGGCGTAGATGAAGACTCACAAGGAGAGGAAGATGAAGAAATCCAAAGCTAAAGCTTGTCTGTCTTTGCTGTTTCGAGTTCAATATTCACCAGAATTATGAATCTGGAATCAGTAAAGGATATTTGGAACTACCTCAGAAAAGAATATCAAGGCAACGAAAGAACTAAAACCATGAAGGTGCTCAATCTAATCAGAGAGTTTGAAATGCTAAAAATGAAGGAGACAAAAACCATCAAAGAGTACTCTGACAAGTTATTGGGCATAGTTAATAAAGTAAGGTTGCTGGGTAAGGAATTTTCTGATGAAAGAATTATACAAAAAATCCTTGTTACTCTGTTTGAAAAGTATGAGTATAAAATTTCCTCATTAGAAGAATAAAAGAATCTATCAAACATTTCCTTGGCAGAATTAGTGAATGCTTTGCAGGCACAAGAGCAAAGACTGTTGATGAGAAAAGAGGAATCTATGGAGGGTGCTTTTTAGGCAAAAACAACAAACACGAGAGGAGGCAGAGATAAGAACTGTAACGATAGGAGGACGAACAACAACAACAATAGAAACAACGTAGAAATCTTTCCACCATGTCCTCATTGTAAAAAGACTAATCTCACAAAAGAAATGTTGGCGGAGGCCTGATGTCAAGTGCAGAAAATGTGAAAATCTTGGGCATGTGGAGCGGATTTGTAGGACTCAACAACATAAAGAAGCAAAAACAACTACTGAGTTGCAAGAAGAAGAAGAACAACTAGAAGAAGAACAACTTTTTGTTGCAACATGCTTCGCTACAAGCAATAGCTCCAACGACTCTTGGCTTATAGATAGCGGATGCACGAACCACATGACTAATGATCAAAAGCTCTTTAAACAGCTTGATAAAACTATCATTTCCAAAGTGAAAATTGGAAATTGTGATTTTATTTCAATCAAGGGCAAATGAACTATTGCTATAGAAAGCTTAGCAGGTTTGAAATACATTAATGATGTTTTATATGTGTCTGACATTGACCAAAATCTGCTTAGTGTTGGACAGTTTATCGAAAAAGGTTTCAAGGTCATCTTTGAAGATAAATGGTGTTTGATCAAAGACTCGGAAGACAAAGATATGTTCAAAGTCAAAATGAGAGCAAAAAGTTTTGCTCTAAATTTCATGGAGGAGGAGGAGGAGCAAATGGCTCTCTCAACAATGCAGAATTGTGGCATAGAAGTCTTGAGCATTTTCATTACGTTGGGCTGTTATATATGAAGAAACATGATTTGGTAAAAGGTGTACCATCATTGGAAGAGAAGCTAGCTGATTGTACAACTTGCCAATATGACAAGGAAGTTAGAAGACTATTTCCTCAAACCACATGGAGAGCAACACACAAGCTGTAGCTAATATATACAGACGTTAGAGGACCTCAAAGAATATCATCCTTGAATGGTAGTAGGTACTACATTATATTTATTGATGATCATACAAGATATTGTTGGATTTATTTTCTTAAATTCAAATATGAGGTTGCTAATATGTTTTGGAAATATAAAGCATTGGTAGAGAATCAAAGTTGTTGTAGGATACAGAAGATAATATTGGATAACGGAAGAAAATATACAAACGAGCTTTTTGACAAGTTTTGTGAAGAAGCTGGAATTGAACACCAACTCACAGTACCTTATTCCCCACAATAGAATGGTGTAAGTGAAAGGAAAAATTGTAATATTATGGAAATGACAAGGTGTATGCTGCATGAGAAGGAATTGCCAAAAAAGTTGTGGGCCGAGGCTGCAAACACTTCAGTTTTCTTACTGAATAGGCTGCCAACAAGAATTCTGAAGAAAAAAACTCCATTTGAAGCTTGGTTCGACTATAAACCAAATTTGCAATATTTGGTTGTCTTTGTTTTACTTACGTGCCATAGATAAAAAGAGACAAACTTGATAAAAATGCCAAGCTTGAAGTTTTCATTGGGTATAGCAATACATCTAAAATTCTAGTAAGCAGAGATGTCAAATTCATGGAGGACAAACAATGGAACTGGGTGGAGTCAATAAAGGAGCAGCCAGAAATTTCACAACATTTTTATGATGATGATGTGACGATGTCTCAGTTAGAGGCACAAGACTTTTGTCTGAAATTTATGAAATAAGTAATATTGCTATTCTAGAACCTGCAGAATTTGAAGATGCGAAGAAAGATGACAAGTGGATTGAAGCAATGAAATAGGAGTTTAGAGTAATTGAAAAAACATAACACATGGGAGTTAATGAACAAGTCTCAACACAAGAAAGTCATTGGAGTCAAATGGGTTTATAGAACCAAACTTAATGCAGATGGTTCTGAAAATAAATGCAAGGCTCGATTAGTTGTGAAAGGGTATAGTCAAGTGTTTGGAGTAGATTTTTCAAAAAATTTTGCTCCGGTAGCATGTTTGGACACAATCAGAATTATAGTTGCTTTAGCGGCACATAAATGTTGGAAGATATATCAGTTGGATGTAAAATTGACATTTTTAAAAGGCTGTTACAAAAGCGAGATATGAAGTCTCAAGAAACAAATTAGGTCTTTGCAATTACTAAAGCAAGGAGGAATGTTGAAAAAGTGCCTTAAAATCTTTTTAAATAAATTGGTTAATTGACCAAATCCTTAGAAATTGTTTTTTTTTTGTTATATTTTGATTTCAAATATGGCTTGATTTAAGCTAAATATCTTGCTGTTTTATTCTCTATAAAAGAAAGTAACGCAATCAATAAAAGATCATGCTTCCAATTACAAAAAATATCAACAGTTTTTTATATTTTTTTGAAGACACAAACATGTAGTTCTAGCATGGTACTTTGTGGTAATTTGATTACTAAATCGACTCTCATCAATGCTCGTACAGAATTTGGTTAGGTAGCTCAGGATTTGAGTGGAACTTGCAATTGTTACGCAATGTTTTACTATGATTGCTTTATTATGATTTGTAGCGCATCATTATGTATCTGATAAGAGATTTGAATTCTGTGTCAGTCGTTAGTTCCACTCGGCAGTGTCGAAAAGATATTAGGTACGTATGATTCACAGCGTAGGGAGCTACCACCACCTGTGATGGTATGGGAATGGGGATGGACTACAAGTGCTGAAACCTGGAATGGAAGAGGGGCTATGCTTGCAGTACTAATACTATTAGTGCTTGAGGTCACCACGGGCGAGGGGTTTCTACACCAGTGGGGGCGCTTGCCTTTGTTTCACTGACACACACACATTCTCTCTCTCTCCCTCTATAAATATGAATGTGTATAGAATCAATTTTACATCCCATACCAATATGGGAACAATATTTACTTTCCGTACAGAAACAGAGGAAGCTAACATCTTTTTTTTTTTTTTCTGGATTAAAAACACTGCAGGGAGTGCAGTTAGTGGACTTGTTATGTTTGCTATTGTGGTTTTGGGTTGGCTGAATATAGTATACGAACCTGGGTTTTGTTATTGAAAAGTAGATGTACTAGAGACTAGAGTGATATTGACTTGCATGCATATGGGGTTTGGATTTGGACGAGTTTTTTTAACTTTATTGATGCACGGACAGAAACTGCAGGCAGAGTTACAAAATAGGAGATTCATCATTCATTCCGCCCTTTTGATAGAATGCTTCCTCCATATGTATAGGCGTGGGAGTGGTCGCTCGCAATCCTTGTCTTTGGCTCCTTCTCCCTTGAACGCAGATGGGTCTCTCATGAGAGTCTGTATGTGTGGTACGGTAATGACAACCTATTACGTGTGGATTATCGTAGTTCCAACTTGCAAGCTCTTGGATAATAAAAGATATTGGAAGCAGCAGTGTGAGAAAAGATGGCTCTAATTCAAACCAACTTCAATGTACAGCTATGGGCTGGTAAGGCCTAGCAAACAAAGCCCTTTTCTAAGTTGTGTATTTTAAGAATATTGAAAAAAAAAAATTCACCCTGTATGTTCAACTCATTTTTTTAGCGTAGAAGAGACTAATGGAAGGAGCTACCGAAGCCGAGTCCAACGCGGTTTGTCTTAATTCAATTGGACGCCGCTTTGAATCTGCCTGCTTTAGTCTTCTTCTGCGTGCTCTATTCTTTCCTTTCTCTACACCCTCTTCTAGAAGGAGAGAGGCCAGACAGAGAGAGAGAGAGAGAGATGAAAAGATGATCCTTTGCTATTTAATTCCAAGTCAAACAATGAACAAGGGAGCAGGCACCCGGCTAAACCAACTACATTAATCCCCCCATCTCCTTCTCTTTCCAATCCCTTCCTACTCTGGATTCTCCTCCAACTCTGTCATCTTCCTTCAAATCTGATTACCGTTCCTAACAAAAGGGTATGAATTCCAACCCACCTTCTAGCTCTGGTCCCCCTGGATCTGCCGATTCATCTGCTGCCAGACGCAATTCCAAGAGACCCAAATGTAAATTTTCCTTCTTTTTTTTTCGAGAAAATCTTAAATTCAATTTGGCCGCTAATCATGCATAATTTAGCACGTTTCTACTTCTTTACAACCCTTTACTTCAATAAGCGTCATTATTTTTAATTAGAAGTCTTTGGAAATTTTGTTGGTGCTTTGAGCTTGATTATCAGTTATGCAGTTGACCAGCGTTAGATATTTTAATCTCCGTTAGGTTCAGGAATGATTGTCTTTAACTCAGTGTTTTTCATGTTTCCGATCATCGTTTCCTTTTAATATGACATTGGTGGATGCCTTTTCTTTTGCTTTGTTCTTCTTCTCCTCATTGAATTATTTTAATTACACGGTTTTGCTAATAGCCTATTGCAGAGAGCCCATATGATATTAGGTGCTAATAAATGATTTTAATGGTCAAGAACCGATGGTACGTCTTTTGCAGACTAGTTTTCAGAAATGGAGTTGGCGAATGTTGTTTGCCTGTTTTCACTTTTGTGAGGTTGAAAACTTTCATCACGCTGGCTTTGTGTTTTTTTTTTAACCCAGTCTTTTAAAATGGAAAACAAAACAAAACAAATAAAATTGTAGGAATGATATTCAAATAAATGCGATGCTCTCACAGCATGTCAGATGCTGATGATGTTGCAAGATGTATACTGAAAGATACTCCCCTTCCTTTGGGGTAAATTTTATAGATGGATATATCCCGTCCTGATACACAGGTTTACCTATTCTACTAAGAAGAGTAAATATAAGCCATAGTGCTTCTATGTTTAGCTGCATAAATATGTGTGAAACTGATCCAGATTCTGAGTATGCACTCAAGTTTTTTTTTTTGGGGAGCCAAAAAAGGGCTTTGTGGATCGCTAGTAATTGATCACTCTGTTTCAAAACTACTGTGATTTTCTTATAGCTGAAAGACCTTGCCATTTTTATTTATTCCTTTCAGATTCTAGGTTTACTCAACAGGAACTTCCAGCATGTAAGCCAATTCTCACACCACGATGGGTAAGCTTCATTTTATGTTTCTTATTCTTAAGATTCTGACGTCTGGCCTGTGTTGAAAAAACATCAAATGTATCTTATCTTTCTGTGCAGGTGATTTCTGTTTTCATGCTTATCACCATTGTCTTTGTTCCCATTGGAATTGCTTCTCTGTTTGCTTCGAGAGATGTATGTTTTGAGCAGCACCCAAGTTTATTTTATTTTATATTTTTTGTATCAAGCTTGTGATTAATCATGTAGTTTTTCTCCTTGTAAGGTTGTTGAAATAATTGACCGATATGAGACAGACTGTGTGCCTGCAGCATTTAGAGATGATAAGGTTGGATTTATACAGGGCCCTTCGGCTAAAACTTGCAACAGAAATCTAACAGTAAGTTTGCATCGTCAGCCTTGTTCTATTTGACAATATTTTTGAGGACGATTCTGTTGATTAGTACTCTGCCATTGATTTTTACATGACAAAGGTGCTGGTGGTGTAACTACAAATTTTAATTTATTGTGCTTCCAAGATCACTTTCTGTCGTATTTTTTAATTCGCATCTTCCAGAGCTATAACTTTTCATTTACCTTTGTTTTGGGCAGGTGCCAAAGCATATGAAGCAGCCTATATATGTCTACTACCAGTTAGACAACTTCTACCAGAATCATCGAAGGTATGTTGGTCACACCTTGGTTGAAGTCCTGCAGTATGTTTTCATTACCTGTATGGTAGAGCCTACAGAAGAACAAAATTAAGAAAAGATAGTTTCCATTAAACAGAAAACTTTGTACAGCTAACCGAGCAATTAATGGAGGCTCGTCCTCCCTGCTTCTCTCCACTAATTTTGTGATCAAAAAACCTCTCTTCTCCGACAAACCTTATTTTATACTCTCCTTTCATTAGGCCACATCATTCCCCTCCACACACACTTTCTCTTCTACAATTTCTGCTCTCCTTCCTTCCATCTCAATTGCACTTGCACTGCCCAGTGGACCCCCTTGCCTACTCTCCGGCCTTTTGGTATGTCTTCAAAATTGGGGGTCTATCACTGCACAACTAAACTATTTCTTGAAACCTGGAAAGGACAAATTTAAACACAGGCAAATAGGTCAGAGAGTTTACTATGATGACTTGAGCTTTTGTTCGCCTGTTCTTTTTTGCTGACAAATAATTGGATGCTTTGTAGGTATGTGCAAAGCAGAAGTGATCAACAACTGAGAGATAACAGCAGTGCAAGTGATGTAAGCTCTTGTAAGCCAGAGGATTATGCGAATGGACAGCCAATTGTGCCTTGTGGTCTCATCGCTTGGAGCTTGTTCAATGATACTTATGACTTCACTCTCAACAGCCAGTCATTGGCAATAAATAAAAATGACATTGCATGGAAGAGTGACAGGGAGCATAAGTTTGGTAAAAATGTATTTCCGAAGAACTTCCAAAATGGGACTATCAAAGGTGGTTCAAACCTTTCCGAGACTGTACCAGTAAGTCTACGACTATTTAGAGCTGTTTATTTGTTTCATAGAATTGGCATCATCGTATCTGTTAAGCTCCACTTACTATTGTCATTTGGTTGATATTCGATATCGGAGGAATGACTGGTTGACGTGTTTAAATATGTTGGTGTGCCATAGCTGAGTGACCAAGAGGCTCTTATTGTCTGGATGCGAACTGCTGCGCTGCCGACATTTAGAAAGCTCTATGGGAAGATAGAAGTGGACCTCCAGCAAAATGACTTGATAGAAGTGACACTGGAGAACAACTACAACACCTACAGTTTTAATGGAAAGAAGAAGCTTGTGCTTTCTACTGCTAGCTGGCTTGGCGGAAAGAACGACTTTCTTGGTATTGCCTATCTCACCGTTGGTGGATTATGCTTCTTTTTGGCAATGGTTTTCACCCTAGTTTATCTTGTCAAGCCAAGGTATGATAGACTTAATCGTAATGTTTACTGCAAATGGTGCTCAAATGTCGCATTTTTTTTTTCTAACCCATCTTTGATGTCATCGCCGATTTCAGGCGGCTTGGAGACCCGTCATACCTGTCATGGAACAGAACTCCTGGAGGGCACTGATTACGTGGAAGCTTTGTTGTTGTGTAGCATGGGTGTGCGCTACTAGTGTGTATTGTACCCCTGCTCGGGGATGATGTGATATTTGATAGGTGTTGTTGTTAGAGTTAGAATCTGCAACCTGAAGATGCCGCTTGACTTGAGTTTGAGAAATTTATATACTTTATGGTAGGACAACATTTCAACCATGTATCGTACATCAAAAACAATCATATAATAGATACATTCCTGTGTTTAAAGATGAGTGAAGTTAATAAATAGACTAGCATCAGAGTACTCGGAGGAGGACGTTAGAAAGATATGTGCCTTCAGGATAAGAGGGGTCTATGGGATGATCACATGCTGCTCCAGCCTGCCGCACAACTGTGACTTTCCTCCCCGTCACTGATGCGGCGCTCTGGTAGTTCAATTTTAATTTTCTTTTCAGAAAGATGTAATCTCAAGATACAAGAGCATTGCAATAAAAGTAGGGCATAATTTCAACTTGTCATTAGCAGAGTGATGGATGAGTTACCTTCAGTATTGGTAGAAACGTTCCGCTTTGGGTCATTGCTCCTGAACAGCAACATGTCATTAAAAGACCACCCTTCCTAGTCATCTGCATGGCCAGTGAATTTAGATTTCTGTACATGCCTGATGCACTAGACAGAACCTGGATAATTTATTGGTCCAATTAGCAACCAGCGGAATAAGCAAAGGAGCATTAAAGTAGAAGAGCTGGGAGGGCATCCCCTGTTAGGCTTCAATATTCCGCCATTCTACACTAAATCCCCCAGCAACGTCATTCATCCATCTATCATCACAAATGGAGGACGAGTTTGTTTGTGAATGCATTTAACGGCAGCCACAGCTGAGACCGCAGCCACAGCTGAGCTGCTTCAGACAACTTAAACAAAGTAAACCCCCCACAAACTGGTTCGAAGGAACCATGGTGAAAGGAGTGACCTTCTTTGGTCAAACTTCTCCAAAAGGAACTATGATGAAGAAAGTGATTGTTTTTTGCTTAGTGCAAGTACGGATGCCCTGTAACAACGTTTCTACCTCGCCTAAACTTGGGCTACATTTTGTAAATTACAACACAGCCAAGCTCAAAAGAAAGTACCTTTCTCCTGGGAGCAAGTTTGGGAGGATCTAAGATAACGATATCCCACGTTTCATTTCTAGCGAGTGCGCCCTTCATGAATTCAGTCACATCTTCTTTCATAAATGAAATTGTTTCAGGATCCATGTTGTTTAGCATGACATTTTCTCTTGCCAACTCCAGAGCTGGCAATGACGTGTCTACACCTGACAAATGAGAAATAGCCTTACAAAGTCTTGTAATTAACACGAGAACCAAGTTCCATGATATCTTTCGAATTCTTCTGCATATAAGATCCCCAAATTCCAACTGATTTTCAGTTTCATATGCTGTGTTATTGTGCGTGGATGTATTGTTCATCATTGCGAGGTGCAACATTTTTGTCACATGGATGAAATGAACAATGAAAAAGTTTAGAGATGAAACGCGTACCAGTGACGTTGGAGGCTCCGCCTCGTGCTGCATTTAGAGAAAACCCGCCGCTATAGCAACAGAGATCCAAAACTCTTTTACCCTCCGAAATCGTGGAGATAAAATGACGGTTTTCACGTTGATCCACATATAAACCTGTTTTCTGCCCTTCCAAGGAAACTGAATAGACAATTCCATTCTCCATTACCTATCCAAAGACGTTTCATATAGTAAGGCATGCACAAATACCACACCAGTTTGATATCTTTAACATCCAAAATATCAATATTAGCATAGACCTCTAAATGTCTTGTTCTGTCTAAATTCTTATTGCTTTTCATTTATTTTCATTGTTTTCTTTTCGGAAGTGATATTTTATGTTCAAGATATAATAAGGACTACTGTCAGTATTAGATGTTGACGGGGTCGTAATAATGATGACGAAATTTACTACCTGGGTCCTTTCAGGACAAGTAGTTGGCTGCGTTTCCTTCATTTTAGACACATCAATTCCTTCTTCTCTTAAAATATCAAGAGATGGTCTCCACTTTATATGATTAATACCATCAACTCTCCTCATGCAACTCTCAATTTCTGCTCTGTATATCTCTACCCAAGCAGCAGACGAAGCTATCACTGCCACATCTCCAAATACATCAACAATCAATCCTGACAATCTTCAATAAATTAATGCATCAGAGTTCCTAGCATAAAATGAACTTGTATGTCCACAGCATTGGCAAGTTAAATGGTATAGGAATAGTTTAACACACTCATTTTGCTAATAATTTTTACTTTTTTGCTACTTATTAACGTCAATCTTGCTCGCTTGCACAAGCATTTACTTAGATCAAAATTTGATATCGAATTAAACCCCTCCCCTTCTTAAGTTGTACATAGACCCTACATGGGTGAGATACCTATCTCCTTCACTGTTGATGAGACGATATGCATTTGTAGTAGCCGATGGAAGTCCCAAACTCTTACGCAATGTTGTAGCTTCCCCAGTCCTTGTTTCAAGCAGATTCTGCATGTTTAATGTACCTGAGGGATCTCTGCTGCATACCAACAAAAAAAATTAACAGCCCGACAAGAAGATGACACCAAATGAAGCTAAGCAAAATTTATAGTCAATGCCTTTTTGCCTCCTCTTCTAGTTGCATCAATCTAACACAGAACATGGAGACAGAATTATACAGCCCCCAACCAATTGGCGTCTCAGTTCCATCCGCAACCAGGACAATGTCTCCAGTCCTAGGAGGTGGTCTTCCAATTATTCTATCAACTGCTCCACTGTATACCATTGGACTTCCATCCTTAAATAGTTGAGTCTTGCCCTTTTTGAGCACAACCTTGGCAACACCTGCCAAGCAAGCTTGTCATCTGCGCTTCAACATATCATGCCCAGATACGACTAAACAATGCTCTAAGAGATAATTAGAAGGAAAAAAAAAGCTTTTTTAGTTAAAAAACAATGAAAAGGGGACAAACACATTCACAACTGTTGTCATTACATTTTCAATCACGATACGTTCAAAGGCTCCAGCAGAAGGAAGCTAAATATTCAACGAAATGTTCATTTGGATCGATACCCGAGCCTCACCATGTGGAAATTAGAATAAACTATCTCGAAAGTATCAGCCAACCATGCGCGAACACTCAATGGCACAAACCTTTTGGTTGAGCAGAAGCAATTTCTTGAAGGGTAGTGGATATGGGTGTTAAAGAAACACGGATGGACTGAATCAGACGCGGACGCAACAGCTGCATGCTTGTCTTCTTCTCGTTAATGCCTGAGACCGCGCGAAACGCCCTCTCTCCTTTCCAGCTTTCCAGTGGAAATTGATGCAATCGCCACCACCTCAGCATCGACGGTAAGAAGCGGGATTCCGCAGCAGAACAATGTACTTAAACAAAAGGGGGTTTCAAACAGGATAGAAGAGAAAGAATTGATCTATGATGGGAAGAGAGAGTCACTAGAAATGGTAATTGCATGAGATTGATGGCATGAATGAGTTTTTCGGGGGGCGGAGGGGGAGGATAGCATAGTCTTTTTCGGCCTAATAACAGGGAGATGGGTCGCAGAAGAGTGTTTTGTCATTCCTCAATTTATGTTGGCAAGGTTTTATTCTTAATGGACGCTAGACAGACGCCTCTTCCTCTCCTGCTAACGCGAACTGGTTCCTTGTTTTTTTTAAGAAAACATGTAGATTGGCTTCAGTGGGTGTTGTGATGACTGATTTTTTCAGTTCACGTCCGCTTAGAAATGAAGGCGGCTAGAGAAGACTTATATGGGATTCAGCAGAAAGCTTAGGTCTTTCCAAAATGAAACTAGATGACGGTGGGTGAGGAAGAAAGACGTAACTTTTAGGGGACCAGTCCAGCGTTTCTACTGCTTGGAAGGTAACAGAAGAGGTGAGCAAGCAGACAGAGAATACGAATGGAAGCTGCGTTCAATTCCATGGCACTGCCAATCAACAGAGAGTGAGTAATACATGTAGACTTGTTGCCTGCGCTTGTTTGAATGCCCAAAAACAAAAGGCAGAGAGGAAGCGGTGGGCATAAAGATTGATACTTTGGCTACTCAACTTTGTTTTAAGTTAACCAACCCACCACTAAGAGATCTTGCCAAAAAATTATATACTAGTATTTTTCCCAACGAAAAGACTCGTTTTTTATGCGAAAAGAATACTTTTTGCAGTGAAAAACAATTTTTTTTTTTTTTTTATAGCGAAAACATGAATTTCATTGCGCAAAGTGCATCTGGCTCTATTTATTTCTCATAAAAAGGTGGTCACCTCGTCCCTCATTACATGGTTATTTTGTTAATTTCCCAAAATTATAACATGAAATTGAAGGAAGGAGTTAGGAGAGGAAGAAGGGTCGTTGAAAAATGACACCCATTTAAGCAAGCAGGGCACCACTCTCTTCCACAATTCCATACAGCCGCCTCGTTTACTCTCCCGAAACAAACCATGTCTGACCAAAACCCTACGGTCTGTCAACCTTGTATCACCTTGCAGGCTTCCGACGGTCAACTCGTCCCAATCAATCACGCCCTCGCCTCGGAATTCGCCACCGTCAAGAACTATATCGAAGATGCCGACTTCTCTACCGGTGTCATCATCCCTCTTCCAAACGTCTCCAGCGTCCCTCTCCTCAAGATCGTCAATCTCTGCACCAACTACATCCAGTTCAGGGCTCGAAAGTCTCATCCTCCCCTTCCCTCTTCTCCAGATGCCGTGGTCATGGACATTGATGCCTTCAACCAGGAGTTCCTAAAAGACGAGAGTAACGAGGACTTGAAGGAATTGGTGATGGCCGCCAATTACTTGAATGCAGAGGATCTCTTGAATTCCCTTAAACAGGCCATGGCTGACCGGATTCAGAATAAGAGCGTTGAGTATGTGAGGAACATCTTTGGCGTTGAGAGCGACTATACGCCTGAAGAGGAGGCTGAGCTTCGCCGGGAGCATGCTTGGGCTTTCGAGGGGGTCGATGAAGATTGATTTTTCTTTTTTGGTTATCTGTGAATTTCTGGGAATATAGAGTGTAATTGCAAAGTCACATGTTGTACGCTGTTGGCATTAAACTCTTACGTATGCTTGATATGCCCATTAAACCTGATGTCTGTCCTCGCTTAGTTGAATGCTGCTGAAGTCTGGCGATGATTTGCTTCTAGTTGGCATACTTGACATTTGAGAAGAGACTTGGAACTGCTGATAGTTTCTGTCAAATGCGATTACACTGCTTAAGAATAAGAAAGATAAGTATGGCTGCACTAAAATATAATCTTTGCTTTGGCGATTGACAGAGCCTATAAGCATGAGTACTGCCAACTATCGCTAACTAAGACATGGGTATGAAAACATCAACCACATCTAGAAGCATCTTGTGTGGGAGAGCTTGGTTCTATTTGGATGCTGGTGGGGAGACGAACTCTCCACTATGAAGGTGGGAATAGTAGTTACTATCAAGGCTATTTTCATAATAAAAAGTAAACTATGAAGCCAATGTTTTGGCTTCGCATTCTTAATTGGCTGCATGCGTTTGTCCTCATTCCTCACCTTAGTCGGCAGCCAAACAATGAGACAGACATCGATGGGCAGGCAGGCCGTCGGCTGTCCCTCCTCCCGTCCACCTTTTCTCCCCTTCTCTTTTTCTTCTTCTTTTCTTGTCACACACCACGAGCCAGCCCCCAAAGTGAATCACTTTCAATCCTTCATAAATTCTCAGATCATATTTGGCTTCCTCCAAATACAAACTTGTTGTTTGCTACTCAAATGCTTCACTTTGTGTCTTTCCTTGCGAGATTATATTTACTATAAGGAACAGACCAATACGTTTTTACTTGTTGACCTCGACAACGTTAGATTTTGTGTAAAGCATCTCCATATCTTCCTTCTCCAACTTCCTTCGTTTACATTGTCATTTATAAACCCTCCTAAGAATAACCTTCTTCCACGGTAGACGGTCCATCAAATTCTGAACTCTAGATTCGAGGTACCAAGGTTCTCTCTCTGTCTCTCTCTCTCATCCATCTCCTTCCTAATGGAAGGTTTGAACCCTTGGCTTTTCTCCCCTGTTCCTGGATGTCTGGAGCATCATGAATTGGCCATCCGAAGATTTTGTCCGGCACGCCTCGAACAAGAAGGAGAAAGTTCATTGGAGGAGTCCATTGTTCATGAGGCGATGGATGAGTTGGAAGCATCAGAATTAGATGAATTTGTTGATAGCTTCATCAACATCGATCACATAGAAGAAGAATATGATGAAAACCATGGGTTTCAAAATGGTTTCGGGATAGCCATGGACGTGGAGAAGACAATGGCAGGTAGCGTCGGACAAGAGAAGGAGGGGCATGGGGTAGAGCTAGAGCAGGGCCTTCATTTGGTGCATATGTTGTTAGCATGTGCAGAAGCAGTGGGCTGCCGGGACACCAAGCTTGCCGATTCCATGCTGCGTCAAATATGGCAGACTGCCACTCCTTGGGGAGATTCTCTGCAGCGAGTCTCCTATTTCTTTGCCATGGGGTTGAAGTCTCGAATATCGCGTCTCGAAAATCCCCCCAGTGCATTTTCAAATGCATCCCTCATAACTAGGGAGGAGAAACTCCAAGCTTTTCAGCTCCTTCACCAAACAACTCCTTACATTGCTTTTGCTTTCATGGCTGCAAATGAAGTGATTTGCGAGGCAGCGCAGGGGAAGGAATCCCTCCACATTGTAGATGTGGGAGTGGAACACACTCTCCAATGGCCATCTTTGATCAGAAGCCTTGCATCAAGGCCAGAGGGCCCACCAAAGCTCCGGATCACAGGATTGGTAACTGATTCCTGCCTCTTGCAGCAACTTGAAGCCGACATGAATGCCATTGTCAACCATGCAGCATCTTCCGGCATTCCTCTGGAATTCAGGTTGGTGTCGGACGCATTGACTCCCTCAGTACTAACAAGGGAGAACCTAAATTTGAGAGAAGGGGAAGCCTTGATCTTCAATAGCATAATGAAGTTGCACAAGCAGATAAAGGAGAGTAGAGGCACCCTCAAGGCAACGCTTCAGGCAGTGAAGAAGCTAGGGCCGACCGCTCTTGTGGTGGTTGAACAAGATGCAAACCACAATGGACCCTTCTTTCTTGGGAGGTTCCTGGAAGCCCTCCACTACTATTCTGCAGTATTTGATTCATTGGAAGCCAGCCTTCCGCGTGACAGTGAGCAGAGAATGAAGATAGAGAGATGCCAGTTGGGAGAAGAAATAGAGAATATCATAGGATGCGAGGGGTATGATAGGATTGAGAGGCACGAAAGAGCAGACCAGTGGAGAAGGCAACTAGGGAGGGCAGGGTTCCAGGCAATGGGATTGAAGTGCATGAGTCAGGCTAGGATGATGGTGTATGAGCATGGGTGTGATGGATACACGTTGGCGAGTGAGAAAGACTGCCTCCTCCTCGGATGGAAAGGGAGGCAAATAATGCTAGCCTCCGCCTGGCAACTCCCATATTACTCGTCTTCCATTTGACATTCCAAGCAGTCCCGTGCTTCTTTTTCTCATCTATGTTGCCTCGCACAAATATACAGAGACCAACCCACTGGGGATAGTTCCTCATCCATGTCTTTTAACGTTATATTACATAGAAAAACCTCAGCTTTTGAATGCAAGCAATGATCTGGGGCTTTGCCAACCCCATAGAAAGAAACCTTACAAACAGCCGTTGTTGGTTATTGATCGCCAGAGACAAAAATTGCGGTTGCAATACAGCCTCTAGACACAAAAGCCACCATTGAGTTAAGGTCCCAGTTGTTCGATGATTGCACTCCATTTGACCTCTTTACACACACCCCTCTGCGATGTTAGAGTTGCAGTTGCTAAATCAATCCGGAATGCTAATCTTACGGTACATGCTCAAATGTTTCAACTACTAACTTGGATAAAATTTCAATATCAACCACAATTAAAGGATCATTATGCTACTAACATTTCAAGATCAAATATAGTCAACTCTCCCTTGATAGATAATAGAATTTACCACTCATTTTCCAAATTCTCGGCTACTAACATCTAAAATCTTATCATGTAATTGCTACAGTTATGAAAGATAAAAGTTTCAACCAAATCACAGACTACAATACCTTACATTCCCGAAAAGCATGGTCAAAATTCACGGACCAACTGCTATGAATCCCCACACCCGTAAAAAAACATAATGATATCAGTAAGCAGGATCACATGAGAACACATCTGATCCTCAACTGACAAAGGTTATATCAAATTTTACATTCATAAATTTAGACGACCTCATTCTCTAAGACCTACCAAACATTTGAAGACAGCTGCTTCCTTCACTTCCTTGTGAATTTGTTGAGACCTAAATTTTTGTCAACATCTTCCTCATCATCATCTCCCCCACCTTTCCACTTCTTTTTCCCACCGCTTTCTTTTATTTTCTGAAAAGAGTTCAACCAATCAGCTTAAACATATATAACCAAGTATAAGCAAATGAGTAAATAGTATTCATGCGTAAACTACGTCAAATATTTCAAACCAACCATTCATCATTACTACTCATGCAATTGAACTAGTCAAATTTTACCATTTGCGATATTCTTTTGGCCTCTGTAACACGCTCTAACAATAGCATAACTTCCTCTTATTCAGCCTGAAACTGTGGCAACTCCTTGCCTAAAAAATTTGAAAAAGTATTAGTTCAGGGGACACTTTCTTGAAATGCTTAACTGCACAAACATGGTCTCCGTTCCCTACCAATAAGCTTCTCTATCTGCTTACACCACTCCACTTCATACTGATTTACCAGGGAGATGGCCACCCCAATTCTGCCAGCACGAGCAGTTCTCTTCCCACTGTGGATATAATCCTGTTCCCACAAAATGATGGAATTTCAAAATGAGAACAGTTTTTGTTATTTCCTTCCCGCAAATGCACTTCAGGATTAGTGTATTATATCAAATTCAATCATTGTTGACTATAGATCTATGTGTTTCATAGAAAGAAACCATAAAGAGGAGAGCAAAAATCCATGAAAGAAAACATAGTTCATAATTATGCAAGCCCCAAAAATAAATTGATCAATATGCAACAATGAACTATAAAGCTAATGTGCCAGTGTACAGTAAACTTGCTTAGATATTGCGATTGACTAAAATAAATTCTCTATGATACATCACGATTCTTATGAATTTTGGGTGAATATACAAAATCAGCCCAAACAAGGCAAAAATATGTAAAAACTCAGTGACCTTTGGACGAACATCAGCATCCGCTTTTCATTTGACATAGTCAAAACCTACTTCCTTGAAAGTAGCGTGAAAATTGAGATAATTATAACTGAATGGAGTGAAGCACAAAACAACTTGTGCAGACACGATCTCATATAAATACTTCATATTAACATCCTCTGACCTTGGAGTTTGAAGGTATATCATAGTTGATAACCATATCAACAGACGGAATATCCAGCCCCCTACTTGCTACAGCTGTGCAGATAAGAACGTTACATTCTCCAGCCTTGATTTATTTAGAGCTCCAAGTCTCTTTGCCTGTTTAAAAATTCTACCCACAGATTAAGATCAACTTGGGCAACAAGAAAAATGTAACTTTAATTCTCATTCAGAGAAATTTTTTCTTCCGGTCAATTTGAATATAAACCTGTTCATTTGACCACTCATCGGAATGGCTCAAGAACCACAGCCAAAAGGAGAGTTGCATCACATGTTCGAGTGAAAACCATTGAAGTGCATCCAGACATTTCAGTAAGAATATAGACAAGATAACACAATCTTGAAAGCACTATAAATGTTAAGTAAAACACCACTGCAGTGAAACTAGTAGATTCCCCAGAAATCAAATGAAAATCAATAATTTTCCACAATCAAGATTCCCTTCTAATATTATCAAGTCAAAAAAAAATGAAAGAAAATTCAGAACACATTACTCATGCTCGAGTTTATTTTCTTATAAAGAAAAATCCTACATCCTCTGAAGCTAATCAGTTTTTTTTTTCAAACTTCACCCGTGTATTTTATCCAAAATCAAATTTAGGGTGTTTGTAGTTTCCATTTAGCACATAAATTCCTAAATTTTCTTTTCAAATATCAATCCCCCTCCTGATACAGTTTCAAAATTGCTTAGATCCATCCAAAAAAATATAATTAAGCATTAGATCAAGTGGTTTCTTATGCAACATGGCCATAAAAATGACACCATGTAAGCTAAGTGGGCCCTTACTCCCAATAAATTTCAATCACTTCACATATTGGTAATTACAAAAAAAAAACTTATGCATTCAAACTCCAAAAGGATCTTTTGGCAGCATCTTTAAAGTAATTTTTGAACAAGAGAAAAACCTTGAACTTAGCAGGAATAAAACGGTAATGTTGCTTCAATGTGTCAACAGTAGAATACTTGCTTGCTGTTTCAATCTGAAAGTGCAATAATAAAAGGAATTTTACTAGATAAATCAGAATTTAAGTTCCAAAAATTATATGGATGCAAAGTAATCATAATTCGTTTTTCTTTTATAGCGACCATAATTCATACTTTCACAGGATTCCTCAGGCAAGCTCTTTGAAGCTTCTGAACCTGCAACAGAAGATATAATGATCAAAAGTTTAAAATTAAGAGTTAAATAGCTTTTTCATCAACAACGCCTGCTATATAAAGTTTCTTAGCAGCATATTAACAATAAATATTACAATTTTATTAGGGAATGAAAACTAACATGAATCAGCACCCGTCACATTTATCTCCAATAAGAAAGGAAATATAAATGCAACTTAGTGGAAGGAAATATATGCGAAAAAAGAATTTAAAAAGTGATGATACCTATTTAGGAGATCATGCCTAATGGTTCCAACTCATAAGGAAAGCAAAAGAATTAAACAATTCACGATAAATTATAATAAACCAAGAAACAAGAGAATAGTTAAACCCAGATGGAGAATACAAACTCTTGTCTAAAATTTTGTTTCCATGAATGACCAGGTAACTATACAAAATGCTGATATTATCATGTGTTGTTTATGATCTTTAACGCCTGAAATCCTTGATACAAATTGGAAATGAGAACAGCTAATATCAACAATAATCAAAGAGTATATGGATATGCAAGTTATTTTATTTGCAATAAACAAGATTTCTATGAGCAGAAAAAGCACAAGATTCCCAGTGAATGCAAGTTACTCACATGATTTTTTGTTAAAATAAAAAGAAATGATTATACCTACTTGGTGATCATCGCAGAAAATAAAAATGTTCTTCTCTCTCGAGGAATGACATTCAAAATTTCATCAACAGATTTCTTAAAGTCCTCATTCAACAGCCTGCCTGCCTCCTCTAGAACCTGCTCCAGGCAGATCAACATATTACTCCTTAACGACAAAAGAAATGCTGAAGAAAATATTTATAGTAACAATTAAGCACAATCCCACAAAGCTTATCATCTAAAATCTATCCCAATTCGAGAAAAATGCAAGTAGCTATCACAGATAGAGACCCATTTATGTTCCATAATCATACCAATAGGCAATTTATAGGATGACAAGCTTTCTTGAATAGATGTCTGTTGTGTGAAGAACACAGATTATAACATAAACACAATTAACAACACAAATCTGTTTAGAATACAAACTCAGAAGAAGAACAACTTGATAAGTATCAACCACCCCACTGATAGATGTTGTCCGCTTTAGGCCCGCACAGATTTGTTCTTGACTCAGCTCACGCGCGCTGAGTCAAAACGCGTCTATCAGGGAGGGAGGACCATCAATTATAACCCAGCCCTCATCACTCCCACCATCCGATGTGGTACTAAGGGTCTCCTGGCTCACCAGGCCTAACCCAATAGTCCACCCCGATCACAGGGCCCAGCCCGGTCACCCGGCACTGGTGTTCCACCATCCGATGTGGTACTTATCATTTGATATCAGAGCCGGCCCACAGTCCGATGGTGGAACACTAGTGCCGGGTGACCGGGCTGGGCCCCGTGATCGGGGTGGACTATTGGGTTAGGCCTGGTGAGCCAGGAGACCCTTAGTACCACATCGGATGGTGGGCGTGATGAGGGCTGGGTTATAAGTGCTAGCCCTCCCTCCCTGATAGACGCGTTTTGACTCAGCGCGCGTGAGCTGAGTAGAGAACAAATCCGTGCGGGCCGTATGAGCGGCCCAAAGAGGACAATATCTATCAGTGGGGTGGCTGGTACTTATCATTTGGTATCAGAGTCGGCTTACGGTCCGATGGTGGAACACCAGTGCCGGGTGACCGGGCTGGGCCCCGTGATCGGGGTGGACTATTGGGTTAGGCCTAGTGAGCCAGGAGGCCCTTAGTACCACATCGGATGGTGGGAGTGATGAGGGCTGGGTTATAAGTGCTGGCCCTCCCTCCCTGATAGATGCGTTTTGACTCAGCGCGCGTGAGCTGAGTCGAGAACAAATCCGTGCAAGCGGCCCAAAGCAAACAACATCTATCAGTGGGGTGGCTGGTACTTATCACAACTACTTACAAATTTATGAAAACTATCACACCCTTTTGTGTTATTTTCTACCCTTTCTCTCACAAACTGCACACTTATAACCCATTCAACCATAACTATATCAAATACCATCCCTCCTAATACATTTTTTTCCAAACAACTTATCCTCCTTTACTGGACAAGCATCATTACTTCCCCGGCTGGAACAGACATTGTCCTCAATGTCCATATATGGGAAACGAAATTGTAAAGTCGAAACAAATTCCCAAGTTGCATCTTTCTCTAAGCCCAAAGACCATTACACTAACACCTCAGGTTTACCGTGCACTAATCGTCGTTGAAGAATTTTATTTGGATATAATGGTTGAGCATCTGTGTCCCCACCCTCCCAAGTGATAGGAACTAGCGATAAAGGATGATGACCCACAACTTTTTTAAGTTTGGAAACATGAAAAACAAAATGAACCTTAGACCTCTCTGGAAGTTGCAATTTATATGCTCCAGTACCAATTCTTTCCACCACAGCAAAAGAACCATAGAACTTTGGAGCCAATTTACAATAGGAGCGCTATTTGACTAAAATTTGACAATACGGGTTTAACTTTACCCACGCTAATTCTTCTATTTCAAATTGATAATTTTGTCTCGAAGAATCTGCTAATTTTTTCATGCGAACCTGAGCTTGTTCAAGATTCCATTTCAAAAGTTTTAATTGCTCATCACGTTCTTTTAATTGTTGCTCCACCGAACCCACAGTCGTCTTACCTCCACAATAGCGCAATAATGTAAGAGGAACTCGACCATAGACATCTTGAAATAGTGTCATGTTAGTCGAACCATGATAATTAGTGTTGTACCAGTACTTAGCCCAATTTAACCAATGACTCTAATTACGTGGTCTATTGAAACAAAACATTGTAAATAAACTTCCAAGCAACGATTTACAACTTCTGTTTACCCATCTATTTTGGGATGATAGGCTGAACTCATCCGAAGTTTAGTCTGTTGTAACCGAAAAAATTCTTGCCAAAAGTTGCTTATAAAAATTCGATGCCAATCATTGACTATACTTCTTGGCATACCATGGAGTCGCACCACTTCTTTGCTAAAAACTTCCGCTATGGTTTTGGCCGTATATGAATGTTTGAGCATAATAAAATGAGCGAATTTAGTAAATCGATCCACGACGACCGATATGATTTCAAACCAATTGAATTTCAGAAGACCTTCAATGAAATCTAAAGATATATCGTCACACACTAACGATAGAATAGGTAATAGTTGAAGCAAACCCTTCGTCGGTTTCGTTCCATCTAAGTTGGATTCATACGATTTACTTCAGCGGTTGAAGCCAAGTATTGCGAATGTCAGTATGTCAGTGCAGCAAAACAAAATCGTCAAATCCAGCGGGTTTGCTTCAACCATTGCCTATTTCATCGTTGGTCTGGGAAGATATATTATTAGATTTCATTGAAGGCCTTCCAAAATTTAATGGGTTTGAAGTTATTTTAGCTGTTGTAGATCAACTTACTAAATTTGCTCATTTTATTGCACTCAAATATCCATATACGGCCAAAACTAGAGCTTAAGTTTTTAGCAAAGAAGTGGTATGGCTCCATGGTATGCCAAAATGCATAATCAGTGATCGTGATTGAATTTTTATTAGCAACTTTTTGCAAAAAAATTATCGATTACAACAGACTAAACTTCAGATGAGTTCAACTCATTATCCCCAAACAAATGGGCAAACGGAGGTTTTAAATCGTTGTTTAGAAACTTATTTACGTTGTTTTGTTTCTGATCGATCACGTACTTGGAGTCGTTGGTATCTTGGGCTTAGTATTGGTACAACACGAATTTTCATGGTTCAGTTCACATGACACCATTCCAAGCTGTCTATAGTCGGATTCCTCCTTTATTATGCTACTGTGAAGATAAGACGGTCATGAGTTCGGTAAAGCAACAATTAAAGGAACGTGATGAGCAATTAAAGCTTTTGAAGTGAAATCTTGAACAAGCTCAAGTACATATGAAAAAATTAACAGATTCTTCGAGGTAAGATCTCCAATTTGAAGTCGGTGAATTAGCTTGGGAAAAATTAATGTCGTATCGTCAAATGTCCGTCAAACAACACTCAAATAATAAATTGGCTCCAAAGTTTTATGGTCCTTTTGCGATGGTGGAACGAATTGGTACTGTTGCCTATAAATTACAACTTCAAGAGGGGTCTAAGGTTCATCCTATTTTTCATATTTCCAAACTTAAAAAAGTAGTGGGTAATCACTCTTTGTCACCAATTCATATAGTTTGGGAGGGTGGAGAAACAGATGTTCAACCATTATATCGATAAAATTCTTCAATGACGTTTAGTGCACGGTAAACCTGAAGTGTTAGTGCAATGGTCTTTGGGCTCCGAGGAAGATGCAACTTGAGAACCTATTTCGACTTTACAATTTCGTTTCCCAAATTTGGACCTTAAGGACAATGTCTGTTCCAGCGGAGGAAGTGACATGCCTCGAGAGCCGAGGCCTATTACTCGATCGCAAACAAGGTCCTTACTGTCACTTAGCCAAATTACTGATGATCTTGTTTCTTTTGCAGGAATTAACTTCGAGGATGATTCTATTTGGAATGTTGTCCCAATGGATAGGAAGCAACTTGTGCATGTATTGACTTGGGACACACGTGAATGTTATGAGCTTCATTAGACCGGAATTTGTCTTCCCGGCATCCCAAACGTGTAACCTTTCAATTCTGCATTTTTATTTCTTATTTTATTTTCATAGCAAACATTGAGCCTATTTTGTGAGGGTAAGACATGGTTATAAGCTTTACTCATTCATGCATTTAGATTGTTGGTTAAGTTAGATGGTGATGATTCAGTTATGGGTTGATGGGCCAAGTCTAATCCATTTCAAGCCCAAGGAAAGAGCTGCCACGTGTACGCCATGCATGTTATCTCCCACCAGCTTTAATCTTGGCCATTCATTCCACATTCATCCAAGGGCCTGCATGTTGCCACCCAAAGAAAACAACCAGGAGCTGCCACGTGCACGTCATGCATATTGCCACCACCTGCCTCATCTCGGCCGTCCATCATCACTCATCTCGGCCGTCCATCATCCCCTACTCATCATCACCTAGGCCTATAAATATCCATGGATTAGATGCATTGAAAAACTTTTGATCAAATTAATATAATAGTAGCTCTCTCCTCCGTGAGAGAAATCCCGACCCTGTCGTGAGTCAGCCCCGGATTTTCGAATCCGAGACGAAGTAGAGGACTTTCTTGTTAGCAAGCTCGTGGTGCTTGAGCTAACTCGTAAGTTTTCCCTTTTCAAACTTCCATTGGGAGTTTGAGCGAGGGAAAACCGAACCATTGCCTACGATTGGTAGATTTTCTTCGAAAATCTAGAATCCGTGAACCTCCCGTTAGATAGTTCCCGGATCCGATCAAGGGTCTACACCTCCTCCCTGTCGCTCATCGTGGATTTCTAACACGTGCTTCCTTTTCTAGGTCATCTTGTGTCAAGTGGTATCAGAGCCTCAGTCGCTTCCCTTACTTGGCTGCCAATCGGATCACAAGTACCTATTTTATCGCACACATTTTCCTTTATATTAGTTTTCCTTGCCATAACTTTTGAACTATCATATCTGCTATCCTTTACCATTTTGATATGTCATATCTGCCATTGCTTGAATCTGCTATCATTTTTGAACTATCATTTTGTTTTGTGCGAGTTGACTTAGAACTGCCATAACTTTTGTTGTGGGTTTCGGATTTTTACCTATAATATATCGTTGGAAAGCTCTTTCGGAGATCTACGTGGTCATTTGGCTAAGTCAAATTTCGACCAAAGATGGACCCCAAAAAATGACGTTTAAGCCCTCAAATAACGCTTTGAAGTTAGAAAACCATATTAGGGTTAATTCATGACTAAATAAATCATTCCTATTAGGGATTATCTTCGCACATGTTAGGTTAATTCATTGACTAAATAAATAATTCCTAATGAGTAGTATGAAAACAAGAAACGCGACACTCCGAGAAACTCAAGCAAAAGACCAAAGTCATGAGGTACCTACTCCCAATTCCAAACCTTACCAAGGGGGTGAGTCAAGTCTTCAAGGCCAATTGGATCGTTTGATGAGCGTAGTTGGAGACCTTGGTAAGCAACTTGCAGACGTATCTTTGGGTTTACGTCAAGTGATGGAACAAATTGAACGCAATAATGGCCGGAATTTTATTCCCGAGCAGAGAAGATATCAAGAGACACCTCAGCAACATCGAGGAGAAGTTCCAAGAGAACGCTTCTATGAACCGAGACCCCAATACGAGGACGACCGGGTTGAGCCTCAAAGACGAAGGACCCGAAACTACGACTACTTGGAAGACGATGAATGGACGTTAGATGAGGAAGAGAATTATCGTCCAAGACGCTATAAAGATGAGCAAGATCTACGAAATGCTAAGATATCTATCCCACCTTTTAATGGAACTTGTGATGGAAACACAGTCCTCGACTGGGTAGATAAAGTTGAAAAGGTATTCGATTGCCATGATTATTCCGAGCGAGTCAAGATCCAACTCCTAGCCCTCGAGTTGACGAACCACGCGGCCTTATGGTGGAACAATATAAAAGCCCAACGCATGCGAGAAGTGGGGTATCCAATTCCTACATGGGATGTGATGAAAAACCTCATGCATAAGAGATTCGTCCCCAAGCATTATAAGCATGAACTTTACCAACAAATCCATAGCTTGCGACAAAACAACCAAACCGTTGACGAATATCTCACCGAATTTGAGACGCTTAAGATGCGTGGAGGAATTAAAGAACCTGAAGAACAAGTTGTCGCCAGATTCATCAGAGGTCTTAACTGAGAAATTGGAGATACGATTGAGTTGCAACAATTAGAGACCATGGACATGGTTGTACAATTAGCCCTTACCATTGAGAGGCAACTTAACCGCAAAAGAAACGTCAACTATCCCTCCAAATTTACCCCGAAACCTCAAGAAATTAGGAGACAACATCCAGCTTCCAATAATGCAATTTCTACACCTCCTTGGAACAAAGGAAGAGAACCAGCTAAACGCAATTGGCCACCAAATGAGTCCAGTAGCAAAGCCATTATCAAAGATAAGCCCACTGGAAATAACCAAAAGGCAAGGGACATCACGTGTTTTAAATGCCATGGCAAAGGACATTACGCAAGTGATTGCCCAAACCACCGTGTGATGATTTGCAGAGAAGATACCGGTGAATGGGAAAGTGAAGATGATATTGGACAATATAGCAATGAACAAGCGACTGCCGAGGAGACTGACACTGACGATGATGCGTGCCCTCCACAAGACGGACCTCTACTGATGGTCATCCGTCGTGCTCTCATGTCACAACACATCAAAGAGGACTGTCAAAGGGAAAACATATTCCACAGTCGTTGTGCTGTTAAAGATAAAGTGTGTTCCGTACTCATTGATGGAGGAAGTTGTGTCAATGTTGCTTCACAAGATATGGTCCAAAAACTTCAATCGCCAACCGTTGCACACCCACACCCATATAAATTACATTGGTTGGATGATCAAAATGACATCAAGGTCACTAAGCAAGTAACTGTTGACTTTACAATAGGAAAATACAAGGACTCAGTTCTTTGTGATGTTGTTCCCATGAAGGCTAGCCATTTGCTACTCGGAAGACCTTGGCAGTATGATCGCAAAGTAACTCACGATGGATTCTGTAACCAATATTCCTTTAAATTCGGAGGCAAACCAATTAAGCTTTTACCTATGACTCCCGAACAAATTTCTAAGGATCACGCGGCGAGAAAAGAACAGAAGACCAACGAAAACCTCTTAATGTCCAAACAAGAAATGAGGACTTGCATAGCTCGAGGAGAGACACTTATTCTTGTCTTGTTCCGGGATAGAGTGATGGAACTTGCAGAGATTCCACCACCTATCAAACACCTGCTGATCAAATTTCAAGACATTTTTCCAGAAGAACTACCCCATGGGTTACCACCTTTAAGAGGTATTGAACATCAAATTGACTTAACCCCTGGAGCAGCCTTACCAAACCGCCTGGCTTATCAGATGAGACTAGAAGAGACAAAAGAGCTTCAAACCCAAGTACAAGACTTGATGGACAGAGGTTATATACGTGAATCAATGAGCCATTGTGCTGTGCCAACATTATTAGTACCCAAGAAAGATGGCACCATGAGGATGTGTGTTGACAGCCGAGCCATAAACCAAATTACTATCAAGTATAGATATCCTATCCCAAGGCTCGAGGATATGTTGGATGAGCTCTGTGGCGCATCTATATTTTCAAAGGTGGACCTTAAGAGTGGGTACCACCAGATTCGCATGCGAAAAGGTGACGAGTGGAAAACTGCCTTTAAGACCAAGTACGGCTTATTCGAGTGGATGGTCATGCCTTTCGGCTTATCAAATGCCCCCAGTCCCTTCATGCGATTAATGCACCATGTATTAAAGGACCTACTGGGTAAATTTGTTGTCGTTTACTTCGATGATATTTTGGTATACAGTCTAGACCTTCCACAACATGTCACTCACCTTAATGTTCTATTTGAAACCCTTCGCAAAGCAAAACTTTTTGGAAATCTAAAAAAGTGTTCTTTTGGACAAGAGAAGGTCTATTTTCTTGGATTCATCATATCTAAGAATGGAATGGAGGCTGATGAAGAAAAGATAAAGGCCATCAAAGAGTGGCCTACACCAAATGGGATATTGGAAGTAAGGAGTTTCCATGGATTAGCTTCATTCTATCGGCGATTTATACGAGATTTCAGTTCTATTGTTGCTCCTATTACCGAATTAATGAAGAAAGGAGTAGAGTTTGCTTGGACTCCCAAATGCTAAATGAGTTTTGATACTATTAAAGAAAAGTTGTGTAATTCTCCGGTTTTGGCACTTCTGACTTCAATAAAGTTTTTGAGATCAAAAGTGATGCTTCAGGAGTTGGAATTGGAGCAGTGCTAACACAAGAAGACAAACCTCTGGCCTACTTTAGTGAGAAACTTAAAGGAACTACCCTTAATTACTCTACATACGATAAAGAGTTCTATGTAGTCATTCGGGCACTTGAACATTGGCAACATTACCTCTTATCTAAAGAGTTTGTCATCCATTCTGACCATCAATCACTTAAGCACATCAAGAGTCAGCATAAATTGAATAAGAGACATGCCAAGTGGGTCGAATTTTTAGAAAGGTTTCCATACACTTTAAAGTATTTGAAAGGAAACGAGAATGTAGTCGCGGACGCTCTCTCTCGCAAAAGAATCCTTTTCACCGAATTGAGTACAAAATTTTTTGGATTTGAGTGGAACAAGAATGCTTACGAAACCGATGAAGATTTTGGTTCTCATTATGCGAATTGCCTAACCAAACCCGATGAGGGTTTTTGTTTGATCGATGGATTCCTTATGCATAAAGGAAAAGTTTGCATTCCTCAAGCTAGCTTACGACTTAGCCTAGTAAAAGAGGCTCATAGTGGAGGTTTAGCGGGACATTTTGGGGAAAAGAAAACCATTGAGCTACTTAAAGAGCATTTTTATTGGCCACATATGATGCATGATGTACACCATCTGTTGGAGCAATGTGCTACTTGCAAGAAAGCCAAGAGTAAAGTCTTACCGCAAGGACTATACATGCCCTTACCAGTGCCTACCCATCCTTGGATTGACGTAAGTATGGGCTTTATCTTAGGCTTACCACGGACCGCAAGGAGCAAGGATTCTATTTTAGTGGTCGTGGATAGGTTCTCAAAGATGGCTCACTTTTTGGCCTGTAATAAAATTGATGATGCCCCTAATATTGCTGACCTCTTCTTTAAGGAGATTGTCCGTTTCCATGGAATACCACATTCAATCGTGTCGGATAGCGACACTAAATTTTTTAGTACTTTCTGGAATGTTTTATGGAGAAAAGTGGGAACAAAACTGTGTTTTAGCACATCCTTTCATCCCCAAACGGATGGACAAACAGAAGTCGTCAATAGGACTTTAGGCACATTATTGAGATGTGCCGTGGGAAAGAAATTGGGAAAGTGGGACGTTCTTCTCCCACATTTGGAGTTTTGACAATCGATGTGTTCATTCGACAACCCACAAGACACCGTTTGAAGTTGCATATGATTTTAACCCTTCAACGTCTTTGGACTTATTACCCTTGCCGACCAAAGACCTTATCAATGCCTCTGGTGCACATAAGGCTGAGCAAGTTAAGAAATTACATGAGACAGTGCACGCGGCTATTAGGAAGAGCAATGAGGGTTATGCCAAACATGCCAATAGAGGGCGTAAGGAAGTGATATTTAAAGAGGGAGACTTGGTATGGTTGCACCTAAGAAAGGAAAGGTTTCCTGACAAGAGACGTTCGAAGTTACTCCCAAGAGCGGACGGACCTTTCAAAGTCTTGGAAAGGATAAATAATAATGCTTATAAGATTGACCTTCCCGGAGACTATGGTGTGTCAGCCACTTTCAATGTCCAAGATCTATCACCCTTCGCGGTGATGACCCTATTGAGGAAGAAGAGCTCGAACCATTGGATTTGAGGACAAATCCTCTCTCACTTAGAGGGGATGACATGCCTCGGGGGCCGAGGCCTATTACTCGATCGCAAACAAGGTCCTTACTGTCACTTAGCCAAATTACTGATGATCTTGTTTCTTTTGCAGGTATTAACTTCGAGGATGATTCTATTTGGGATGTTGTCCCAACGGATAGGGGGCAACTTGTGCATGTCTTCACTTAGGACACACGTGAATGTTATGAGCTTCATCAGACGGGAATTTGTCTTCCCGGCATCCCAAACGTGTAACCTTTCAATTCTGCATTTTTATTTCTTATTTTATTTTCATAGCAAACATTGAGCCTATTTTGTGAGGGTAAGACATGGTTATAAGCTTTACTCATTCATGCATTTAGATTGTTGGTTAGGTTAGATGGTGATGATTCAATTATGGATTGATGGGCCAAGTCTAATCCATTTCAAGCCCAAGGAAAGAGCTGCCACGTGTACGCCATGCATGTTATCTCCCACCAACTTTAATCTTGGCCATCATTCCACATTCATCCAAGGGCCTGCATGTTGCCACCCAAAGAAAACAACCAGGAGCTGCCACGTGCACGTCATGCATATTGCCACCACCTGCCTCATCTCGGCCGTCCATCATCCCTCATCTCGGCCGTCCATCATCCCCTACTCATCATCACCTAGGCCTATAAATATCCATGGATTAGATGCATTGAAAAACTTTTGATCAAATTAATATAATAGTAGCTTTCTCCTCCGTGAGAGAAATCCCGACCCTGTCGTGAGTCAGCCTCGGATTTTCGAATCCGAGACGAAGTAGAGGACTTCCTTGTTAGCAAGCTCGTGGTGCTTGAGCTAACTCGTAAGTTTTCCCTTTTCAAACTTCCATTGGGAGTTTGAGAGAGGGAAAACCGAACCATTGCCTACGATTAGTAGATTTTCTTCGAAAATCTAGAATCCGTGAACCTCACGTTAGATAGTTCCCGGATCCGATCAAGGGTCTACACCTCCTCCCTGTCGCTCATCGTGGGTTTCTAACACGTGCTTTCTTTTCTAGGTCGTCTCGTGTCAGGAAATAATGATGCATGTCCAGCAAATGAGGATAAGTTGTTTGGAAAAAAATATATTAGGAGGAATAGAGATGGTATATGATATAGTTTGTTGAACAGTTATTGTGTGCAGTTTGTGTGTGTAGTTTGGGAGAGAGGAATGGTAGTTTAAAAATGGTAGAAAATAACATAACAGAGGGTGTGAATTTTCATAAAAGAATTTTAAGGAGTTGTTCTTCTTCCGCATCTGTAACTAAATAGATTTGTGATGTGTTTATATTGTTTATGTAATCTATGTTTTTGTTTCACGCAACAAAGACCAACCTTTGCCTTCAAAGACTTTGATATCCACCCAAGGCAAACTATGCTCCAAGTGTCTCCTAGAACTGCTATTTTCCATTAAAGCAAAGAGTGTCTTCTTAGTCCTTGGCAACTACCCAGTGGCTCGTGAAAAGTTCGGCCAAACTGACACTCTAGAGGACTATTGGAAGAGTAATAATAGTTCACCATAGATGTCTGTAACGTCTCTGGTCTAGGGCGCTCCTTCCATTGACCGGTGTCATCAAATGGAGGCCCAACGCCTTTGCCCATGTAATCGGAACAACCCCCACTCGTGCCATTTTCTGGGTTACCATGGGACGAGTTGCGAAGGAGTTTGATCTCATTCACCAATTCCGATAAGACGCTAATGCTCTCCTCTATCTTAGAAATCTAGTTTCCCAACTGTACCATCTGTGTTTTCAGAAAGCCAATTTTTTTTTTCAAAATCCTCCAGCTGACCACCACGGGTTGTGGGTTTCGCCATTGGCTTCGATACTTAATTGTTGCGCGAAGAACACAGATTATAACATAAACAACATAAACACAATTAATATCACAAATCTGTGTAGAATACAGACTCGAAGAACAACTACTTACAAATTTACGAAAACTATCACACCCCTTCTGTTATTTTCCACCCTTTTATACTACTCTTCCTCTCTCACAATCTGCACACACAAATTGCACACTTATAACCGTTCAACCATAACTATATCAAATATCATCTCTATTTCTCCTTCTAATATATTTTTTTTCCAAACAAGTTATCCTCCTAACATGGATCAATGTCCTTTGTGTTTGAAGAGAAGAATATGCTGTTCATTTTCTTCTCCTTGCCGTGTCAATCACATATTATGCCTTATATTTAGGAAAGGCTAGGGAGTGTTGGGTGATGCCTAATCAAGGGAATAGAGAAGTTTTGGAAGAAGAAAACAAAAAGTGGGGAAAGTTGTGCCCATCTATTTTTTATGCATTTGAAAGAATATGTATAGGGTAATTTTTAGGAGATTATGAAAGTGAAATCTTGTATTTGTAGAATGCTTGAGCTGTGACAGATCATAAGTTTTCTAAAGCTTTCTAGTAGAGTTTTTTGAGGAAACGAGTATGATTATAGGTCTCGCCTTTTTTGTGAACATTTTTTTTAATATCCTTCTTTTAAGACCAAGGAAAAAAATTTGTAAACCATAGTGATGCATTCACGAATCGTGCCACATAATGGTAAACTTGGCTTTCTCCTTCTCTGAAAACTATTAGTAAGAAGACTTCTTCAATTTAGAAATTCCAAACTCTAATGGGTGTTAGAGGAAACCACACATTAACAGTAATCCATTCAACCCACTTTTTCTATGCTATAGAAGAAAACTGAAAACTAAATAAAAGTAAAAGAGGTCTCACCAAACATTTCAATGTGCGAAGAGAGAACCTTTCGTATTGGACAGGAGATCCACAAGTCACCCTGGTGTCCCTACCTTTGATAGCATGAAGTAAAGTTAAGTCCACAGTGAAATAAGCATATTACAAGAATTAAAAAACAATTTCATAATGCTTTCTAACCAAATATTGATACAGTAATGTTTTCTCTTAGTATAAACCAAATAGCAAGTGCTTGCAATTATATTCATGCCATGAGATACAGCGTGAAAGGAGCTGAACTCAAGCAGACTAAAAAATAATTCTCAAACAACTAAGTCAATAAAGTAACCTCACCAAATTATGCTTCTCAAATCATAATAATTACATACAATGGAAACCTAATTATGATATAAGGTTTCAGTACACCTTATGGATAAAATTCGAGGATATCAATCTCAGATTCTTATCTTTCAAAGTAAAAATTGATTTCAAATCTCAGTAAAGGAAAACTCTAACATGGTCAACACTCAACAGTCAAGCATTAGAGGTACAGAATTTAATTTTCTTTCCCCTTACGATGAGTCAATTAAGTAGAACCATCAACTCTACATCTTATACAGAGGTGTGATGAAGTTAGCAGCAGACAGATTGTGGCTAAGTAACCTTAAAATAATACAGCACTTTGCAAGGACAGTAGTTAAACAGAATAATAGAGCAAAATGTGTATGTACGCACTCCATCAAGTTAATAAACTACAATGTTAATATAATCACCATGTTTTGTTGAGCGTAAGATGAAAATTGAAACAATGAGGCCCAAACAAAGAAGATAACTTTTCATATATCAAGCACTGATGGATTACACTAACAACAATGTGCGGACACTTTGCCAAGTTGCACCATGTCTACCCCTCCAACAAGCTGCAACAGATTTCAATTAATATTAGCGGAAATAGAATCAAGAGAGTGAAATTCAAGTTTGAAGAAATTATTCCAAACAAGCCTACCACTGGCTCACTGCAACATATTTCAATTTATATTAACAGTAATGGAATTAATAGAGTGAGATCCAAATTAGAATAAATTATTGGATCAAGCTTACCACAGCACACTTGAGGCCAATTCCAGATCCAAGAGCTTCAAACTGCTCCCCTATCTGAATTGCAAGCTGTTAGGAAGGAAACTCTTATTTCATATTAATTGTTTGTATTTTAGATATTATAGTTTAAGGGTGTTTTAGTAATATGTTTTTATTGTTTTAAGAATAAAAGGAAAGGGAAAGTTAGGAAGGGAGTTACGGAAATTCATTGGGAAAGAAAGGAATGTGGGAAGGGATTTGCAGACCCTTTGTTCTGCAGACTTGGTGTTACTCTGTAAAAACTACTGAATACTAGTGTGAATTTGGTGATTTGTGTGCTGTAATTGTGAAGTAAGAAGGGAAAAGTAACAGATTTCCTATCAAATTGGTATCAGAGCCGGTTTTGGGATGGCAGGAAAGAAATCCGACGTGCATTTGGAGTCTATGGAAGAGAAATTGGAGGCAGTCATGGAAGAAATGGAGTCTTTGAGAGGAGGCCTTTCAAAAATTCCGTTGCTGGAAACTAGTTTGCAAACTATTTTGGAAAATTTGGAAGGACTTACCCGAATACATGGCGAGAACCGCGAGGAGCAGCATTTCCGCAATGATCGGCAGCGAACATTGCCGGACGAAGACCATGCTGTCCATTTAGAGGTCGGGTGTGGTGGCATCGCCGAAGAAGGTGTGTTCCGACACCGTGACAGAGGATCGAGAGCAGAGTTTCATACCCGCAGACTAGAAATGCCGATTTTTTAGGGAGGAGATCCGGCCGAGTGGCTATATCGCGCCGATCGCTTTTTCTCCTTCAACCGAATGACTGATGCTGAGAGGATGGAGGTTGTCGTTGTTTGTTTGGAAGGCGAAGCTCTCGCCTGGTTCCAGTGGGAAGAGGGACGTCGGCCATTCCATTCTTGGGAAGAATTTTCAGCGCAAATCATGGAAAGGTTTAGTTCCACGCTGCCTAGGTCAAAGGAAGAACAATTTTTGGCTTTGCATCAACATGGCAGTGTTCAAGATTATAGAAAGGATTTTGAGAAATTAGCTTATCCATTGGATAACGTGCCAGAGAATATTTTAGAAGCCCAATTTGTTAGTGGTTTGAAAGATGAAATTAAAGCTGAAATTATTTTATTGAAGCTGGTCGGGTTGGGAAAACTTATGTTGACTGCTCAAAAGGTAGATGATAAACTGCAAATATTGGGTTCAATTAAAAATCCTATCTCTCATAAAAGCCGATCTAATGTTGATTCGACAAGCAATGGTACAAGGGTAGTGACTAGTACACTACAAAATGAGACTTTGGCACACAAGACAGCTCTTCCCAACTTTGATAAACCGTTCAAACATTTGAATGATGCCGAAGTACAATATCATAGAGCTAAAAGGGTGTGTTTTCGTTGTGACGAAAAATTCAGTATTGAACATCGATATAAAGCAAAAGAATTACAACTCTTACTTTGTCAAGATGAGGAAGAAATAGATGAATTCGATGACGACAAAGAGCAAAGAGGAGGCTCCGTGGCAATCTTTCGCTAATCTTCAACATCAATTACTTCCTTTTCACCTTGAGGACAAGGTGACTCTTTGGGCAGGGGTAATGTTAGGAAGGAAACTCTTATTTCATATTAATTGTTTGTATTTTAAATATTATAGTTTAAGGGTGTTTTAGTAATATGTTTTAAGAATAAAAGGAAAGGGGAAGTTAGGAAGGGAGTTACGGAAATTCATTGGGAAAGAAAGGAATGTGGGAAGGGATTTGCAGACCCTTTGTTCTACAAACTTGGTGTTACTCTGTAAAAACTACTGAATACTAGTGTGAATTTGGTGATTTGTGAGCTGTAATTGTGAAGTAAGAAGGGAAAAGTAATAGATTTCCTATCACAAGCTCCCTGGAGAGAAAGAACTAAGCAAATGTATAATACATTAAAAAAATAAATTATAATTATTTTTGAGTTCCATGTCATTAGAACTCATAAAACATCACATCTCCTTAAAACAAACCTTGAAGGAGAAAGGACACATGCAAAAAAGGCATGTGGAGTATCCAAAAGAGCTTGCAATATGGGAAGAGCAAAAGCTCCCGTTTTTCCAGACCCCATTTGGGCGTGTCCAATGAAGTCTTTTCCTAAATTAAAGAAGTTTGCTGGGAAGATGAATCTGTGAACTCAAATTAACTAAATACCACAGCACATGGACAATCAATGAAAGAAGAGCTTTTTTTTTTTATCTTTTTTGAATTTTAATTGCTGATCTAAGAAGAAAAACTACACTCTTACAACCAATTTCCTAGGTTAAAAATGGACTTGTTTTTTTTAAGATCAACGAAACATTAAAAATATTAAGCATTATATTCAAAACAAAGAAGGAGAAAAAGAAGGTATTGGGGAGAGAAAGTTAACCTTCAAGAGCATGAGGAATAACGTCGGCCTGAATTTTGGAGGGTTTTTTCCAGCCCAAACTGTCACAAGCATCAACCAATCGGGCGCAAAGCCCCAAGCTTTTAAACGCCATAAGTTTGTCATCATCAGGTAGCTCCATAATGGAGGCGGTTTTCTTGACTATGATTAGACAATGTAACAAATGAGAAGTCTAAGAATAAAATTGCTAAGTATCTTCAATTGTGCTTATAAAATTCTACCAATTAGGCATAATTAATTAAATGAAATTCTACAAAAAGGGAAAGTAACAAATAAAATTAAATTCCTTCATTTGTTCAAGCCAAAAATCAATGAGAAACCCCCTCCAAAAAGCGCGAGAAGATAAATTCACCAACCCTCCCTTTTATTTCTCCTTCCTTAAACTTCAGCTCATTTTCCATCCAAATTCTCTTCATTCTATTTATTCTCTGGTGCTCTAATACTAATCAGTTAACGTGATATTTGAGGCATAGTAATTTAGAAGAAAGTCAATCCAATCCAACAAACCTTCATCTATCATCATTATGCAATATAACAAACAATACAATCAATTCTTATCCAATCCAACACCAACATCATCAATTCAATCATTACTCAGACTAATAAATCCAACAAGTGAAATTTCTAATCTAATAAATATCAAACTATTCATCTAATCCAACAAAATACTCATAAAATCAAAGCATTGTATACCTTATTCTTCACTGTCAACAACTCAACTACTCAAGTCAATGTCCACTGCAAAATTTCGTCAATTTCTTCTCTTTAGCTGCACACTCACGGACTGCTCACTAGTTACTTCTGAAAATTGAAAAAAATAAGACATTCATTAGGCAGAAAAAAGGAGATGAGTTAGGCAGCAAATCCGGCGAGTGATTGATTAAACTAAACCTACCTGCAAATTCGAGGTAAGACTTCGAAGTTCGAAGAGAGAGGAGAGAAGACTGAGAAGCGTCGGCGACTCGGCCGTCCGCTGGACCGTCGTTAGGTCGAACTTCAAAGGCCTAAACTTGGCCGGAGATGAGCGATTCGCGCATCGGGACTGCGAGTTGCTGTCTGTTGAGCCTAAGAGTAAGAGCGAGGTGAAAGACTGAGAATGGAGACTGGAGACTGGAGAATGGAGAATGGAGAGTGGAGAATCAGAAAGCGGAAGGGGAAGTTCCGAGTTCGCACCAACTGAACACAGAAGACTCGACTTCACTCGATCGCGAGGCACAGAACACTGAGATTGATTACTGAAAAGAAGCGAAGGGGTAGAGACGGTTTCGCGGGGGGATCCTTCTCCGTTCAAAAACCTTTAATTTTCAACTTAGGTCAAGGGTGTCGGTTGGTTCGGTTTTATTGGGTTTCCCCGGAGAACCGCCAAGCGAACCGAAACCGATCGGTTCCTGAAAAACAGAACCGATTAGTTCCCAACCATACAAATAAACGACCGAAACCGATTCGTGGCGACCAGTTCCGTTCACTTCAGATACCACGGGTCGGATCGGTTTTGGGCGCTCTTATTCCCAGCACCCTAAAGCCACGAAAATTCTGTCAAACTTAGCAAAAGAACATAAAAAATAGACTCTCATCTCCGAAACAGGCCACCCGAAACACTTTCAACTTTCCACTGCTTTTCAGCCAAATACCATCACATTAAACATCAAATGATAGAGCCGAAGTCAGAACCAGTCAAAACCAGATGAACGAGTCACCCACCTTCCAAGTCTGAAATAGACGATGCCCAGTGTGTTCTGCTTCTTGCGCGCACACCAGACTGAGACGAGGATGGCCAAGTAAGCAAAACCGGCTAACCTTCTTGATTGAACTGAACGACCCTCTTCTCCGACCGGAACCAAGGGCAGATGCAGAAATATGGGAAAGAAGGAGGTGACGTGGAAGACCTAAAATTGAGATCCAACTCGACCCAACTTCTCTTCTTTACTAAATGAAGCCCAATAGAATGGATTGACCCAACTTTGTCTGCTCCAGTCCAAGACAGTTTAGTTCAACCCAAAACATAACCCCATCCAAAAGTAGACTCACCCGAAGCAGATCCAAAATTTTAGCAAGTGTTGCCTTGGGAAATAGGGCCAGGGGTTTTATTTTAACGTTTGTTGCGTTCTCCTCTAATGCACATCACAGCACAGGGGGTTTGGTTATCGTTCGGCTTACCTTTTTATGCGATTAAGATTATGTTCTTGTCATCACGCGCACAGCACATGTGAACGGGGAAGGTAGACGAAACTATCAATTTTAATGGGGCTTGGACTGCGGAGGGGCAGAATTTGGTACACTTGGCTGATGCCCAATACTGACACGATGTAAATGATTGTCTCATAATATTCAACTGAGCTCCAAGTCAAAGTAGGTGGATTTGTTTGACTTGGATATTCAGCTGACTCACTCAACTGACAAGCAGAGTGAACCGAAGATGTCATCTGGAGATCTGGTAAAGAATCCCGTGTGGGTGTGAGAGGGAGTGAGTGAGAGAGAGAGAGAGAGGCCCCCACTATGGATGGAGCTGGCACCCTTCAAGCACAATCCATTTCTGAACGCATTATCCACGGCCAAAATATTTTATAATCCACCCGAGTAAGACAGAAGAAGATACAGGGCTATTGGTTCATTTTGCTGGAATAGGAAAGACTGACTCCATCACCAGCACCAAAGCTAAGCAATCATGGTTGGTGATGGCGGTTGGGCAGGTATCTGTAGATATATCGGTTAGGTGGAGAAGACACCCTCTCATTTCTGGTTTCTGCGTGCAATCTAACACTCCCTCTGCTCCGTCATTGCCATTTTATTTATCAAAACCACACCCACTCCCCCTTTTATTAACTTCTCCAAACTCTTCAACCCATCGACCATTCCAAGACAAAATCGAACCTATTCACTCTTTAATCTCGACTCCACGAATAGATAGTGGCGTCCCCGTCCCGAGGAGAGATCATGAAGATAGAGCCACCGCTAATCACGGCTGTTACGCCCGAAACTGCAGAATTCAAGCTTTCTCTTTTTTCATGGCCGGCTCAAAATTAGTGGACATAGAAGCAGTTTGCATTTGAAACTACAAAGACATCAATTACTTTGCACGTCAGTTTAATTATTCTCAGATCCACCTTCCCACCTATCCTCCCTCCGTTTCGCCGCAGCTACCGATTACCGTTCATAGACACGCATTTATCGACATTTTGAATATAATTCCGGTCGGAAGCGCCATCATTTCCACTGCTAAAATGTTGTTTGCATTGATTATTGATGAATCCAGAACAAATGACTATTTAAGAATGGTAAGTAGAAAGAAAGTACGTCAATAAGAAGAAAGTATGATTCTTTTTCATTTCTACCACTAAGGCTGTCTCCGACACCGGGAGGGTATCATCGTCTGATCTTCCTCCCTCCCTCTCTTTACATAGAAATTACAAACAGAGAAGAAGGGGTAAAGAAAAAACCACACGATTCGTCTCCTCCAATCGATCGTCGATTCTTCAACGAATTGCAGATCTCAAAAGTGTATTTACAATGAAATGAAAAGAAGAAAGGGCGAACTAAGCTACCCTCCACTCCAATAATTCTGATCTCGAACTAGACAAAACCGTCGGACAGAGATCGGACAAGATCCTGCAGGTCGCCGGAGTCCAGATTTCCTAGGCGAAGAGCTTCGAGGACTCGCTCGAAGAGGAGGACGTGGCATGGAATACGAAGAACTCCTTGCTGCTCGTAGCCATACTCTTGCGCTGATTTATCGAGCAGACTGACGAAAACGGGATGGTTAAGCAGCTCTGCGCGCACCACAAACCTCACCAACTCGTCGCCCAAGTACACAGGCACGTGCCCCTGGGGAACCGGGGAAGACCCAGTACGGCGGAGTTTGGTGACGGCGGCAGCTCTGAAAGACTCCACCCACCCCACTCGTCTGCCATGATTATGAGAATCTGAACGGAGTAGGCAGTAGTGAGAGGAGTCTGAAACGCGAGAGAGGCGGCGAATCAACTGCTTCATGGCGAAACAGGGATGGAAAGAGAGAGGGAGAAGGAATGTAGGGGGCAGAGTTGAGAGAGATAGAGGGGGTAAGAGTTAGGAGAGTGGATATAAAGGAGAGGAGGGAGAGGTACAGGAAGGCGTACTTGAGGGGTACAGCTTTACGGTTCCACCGAACTTAACCCACAATTAAAGGAACCCAACACCACGTATTCAACTCTTGGTCAGCACACTCATCGTTTATGTTTTCCCCTGCCTCTTCCAATCGATGGTAAGCCCTTTAATTATTATATAAAACACTAATATTGGAAGCCCCTTCAAGCTAGCTTTTAATATTTGCATGCACTCCATCGAATACAATATCTGTCCTTTGAATTTCTCTCTCTCTCTCTCTCTCTCTCTCTCTCTCTCTCTCTTATTTGCTCTAATGCATCATGTTTGTTCCAGTTTAAACATAGCTGTGTGTGATAATATAGCGCTTGGAGAGTTGAAGAAATCATGAAGCCGTCCAATTGTGGCATTGGAATCAACTTTGTGGGAAAGTTGCAGTGTCCTTTTGCAAAATAAAAAAAAAAAAAGAGTGGATGCATGTCTTATTACTTGGCTCTTCTCTTCTGTTTGTATTAGTAATAAGATAACCCAGTTGGAAGTCGTCAAATATAACGATAGAAAGAGCTCGTATCACCCAAAGGTCATCATATATATTATTAAAAAAAAAACAAAGGGGAGGAGGTTGGGGGAGAGAGAGAGAGAGAGAGAGAAGAAAAGAAACAAGGGGAAGAGTGTAAAATGGGGTAGGGTGGAGCCCACCGCCGATGAGGTTGAAGAAGGAAAAAGTAGGTGGTGGCGAGTGGGGCCACCAGCTTAAAGAGGTGGGGTCCTCTGGCGAAGCCGTACAGTCAAATTGTACACGAGGTTATGGGACCACACCCACCAAGTCTTTGGGAAGGAAAAGTAGATGCAATATGACCAGGATTTCCACCTCGGCTCCACCTGCAGTCCGGAACGTGGCTTTCCTTCCTAATGCCTGCGCCCTCTGGCCTAATTATTTGGAGGAGCCGTTGCAGCATAGTTTTGGCTTTGGTAGAAAAAAGAACGAACCAAAGTTGACCCACCAACACAAAGAAGCCGACGGCTTGAGTTTAGTGTCCAATGAGACGGTCAGACATTGGGGCGACCTCCACTGCCCCACTGCTCTGAATGGCCTTCCCATTTTCCTCTTTCTCTCGCCGCTTCACCCTTTCTCCTTTTTTTACCTTTGACAGTCATAATACCAACATTTATTATTCAAGAATATTGCCAACTTTGTTGGGTGCTTGAGGATTTGGAAAGAGTGGGACGTGAATGTCAATTTCGTGGCGTGGGAATCCACTGTCATATACAAAAGAAAATATAAACACTAATAAATAGTATGTAATTTTAAAATATAAGTAGGGAAGTGGTGAGGCCAGAGAGAGCCAAGGGTCGGAAGAAGAACAAATTGAGTAGTTTGAATAATTAAAATAATGGGATGGACGGTTCAGACTGCGGAGGGACAGTGCGACTGTCTGTAGCAGACCATCTCCGTGCAACTCATAAAAAGAAGCTTCAGTTGAAAGCAACAGAAAGTGCCCCTCAAATCTTTCTGCTTTTTTGGCAATGACGTACAGGCATGTACCAAAGATAACAATAAACTGCGCTTTGATTGTGATGGCTGATCCATCAAACCCAAAAAAATGAACCAGCCCAGCCTTTGTGAATGAAGAGTCTGTCGATGGAGAGATGCCATGGGGAGGGAGGATTCAATAATCAATTTTTAGCTCAAGTGAGGCCCTCCTAGAAGTAGGGCTGCTCATGCTCCGTCTGACATTGATGGTTGATCCTCTTCCCTATTTCCTGGGCAAAACAAATAGTAGATAGATATCCTACATGTCATGTCCTTGGACTTATCTTTAACTTTTTTATTTTCAAAGCTTGAGTGGATTGGTTCGTACGTATGATTGTAGCAGTGGCCAATCAAACCCGACAACTGTTGAAGAATTTTCAGACGTTTATGAAGAAACAAAAGCAGGAAGAAGTTGATTTGCTTCTTGGCCTTGTTCACATTTGTTTTTCCATTATTCACTGCGCGCTTCTGGACTCCAAAGCCTTGAAGCTGCTGCAGCCATAATTTCAAATCTTCAAAATACTTGTATGCTGAATCAAATCAGTTGTTCGGCACATGCAGCGACTCAATCATAACGATTATAACTAGTATGAATTCACAAATGGAAGGTGGAGTGACATAGAACTTGTTTTAGTCACTGGCAATATATATTATTAATAGGGAATGACTGATGGCTAAGACTACAGCACAAAACATTGCTCTCCACAGCAATAGAGCTGCCTGCTATTTGAAAGTTCACGATTTCAACAAGGTTTCATTCTCTCTCTGTTTTACTTGTGGAATTAGTGTGTTTATTGAAGCCCCATTCTGCCAATAAGCAATATGAAAGTGATTTGGATTCTGGCAATAGTCATATGTTACGTTGCCAGGAATTTATGTATATTTCTTTCCTTAAATCTTTTGCGTATTTATGTGTACTTCGGTGCTTGAGCTCGATCATAAGCACACAGGAGCATTACTGCTTAGAGCCCAGACTCTTGTTACCCTCAAGGAATATCATTCGGCACTTTTCGATGCCAACGGGCTTATATAGTTATCAAAATCTTCAAACCCCGCTTGAAGACTCAATTGGAGAGGACTGGAGAAAGGGCCATTGAAATAAATACTTCTGCCCCGGCCGTGCATGTTTGTTAGAGGCTGCATTGCAACACACCCGCGCAGGTGCTTTGTAAATAACCTGTTTTGTGTACCCCGCATAAAGTTTGAAGATAGCGATCAATTATATTTGAGAGATGCGATTATCTCAACTCTTAAGGTTTGGGAAGGGGGCAATGCCATGTGATTTGCATGCAGGCAAACCAACAAAAAGGTAAAAGTGGTCGACAAATCTTCAAACTATATTTTATGTGCACGGTGAGGGAAAACCTCTGAGAAAAAGATGGGAAACAGGAAAGATAAAATGCTGCAACGATTTTATGCTTGAAAATCAGCTTTCATCCACTTGGATGCAATACCAACCATTGCTTGAACATGAACTTGCTTCCAGTTCCAGGGGCTTCCCAGAAGCAAAAGAGATTTCAGATGTTATTTTTTTCATTTGTGAGAGTATTTCTTAATTAGAAAAAATAATGGGTATGTACGTATGATGGGAAAGAAAGTGCAACCAGGCTAGGGCACCTGATCCTAAGTGCCTCTTACCTTCTCTATAGCAAAAAAAATTAGGTTGTACATGATTATTCTGCAGCCAAAATAAGGTTTTTTTGGGCGAGCACTAAGGCCTGTTTTGTTTCTTTTCTGGTCAAACAAGAGGATTCAAAGTAAAGGGAACCTGTTCTATTCTCTGTACACACAACATCTGATATCTGTCAATCATTCAATCTACAGAGGGGCATCTTTGGGGGGCTGAGTGCATGCCAAAGGCAAACTTAAGCTGCCTAGGAGAAGAGGTTCTGCAACTTCAATCTTAGGAAGATTATGTTGTCTTTGATGAGTTGATGCATAATCTTACACTCCCATGTGTTAGATTCCTGTGCTATTGCAACTAAAAACACGTAGGAGGACATCTTTTAAAGTCTTAAATTGGAACAGCTTTAAGCTGCTTAAAGAATAGTTCACTCCCCCACTTTATCACCACCTTTTTCTTCACCTTCATTTACTCGTAGATTAGACCAGATATTCTGATAATCCGCGAGTATTCAGTTGTTAATTCTAATGTTTCCCATCTGGTATTGGTTGAAGAAACCCAACTTGTCTACAGCCACTGCCGCTGCCATGTACTGTAGATTTGATACTATATATACTCACTGATGGCCGCAAACAATGTCTCACCATCATATAATCTGATACTTTATAACTCCCCCTTTCTCTGTTTAATGGCTTCCATTCCTCAACTACGGTACGACCACTCCTTTTCCTCTGATTTCTCTGAGTTTCAGCCTTTTGCAATGGGCGGCGGAGGTAGTGGCAATGCGGCATTGTGGGCCGGTGAAGAAAGTCTGGTCCCTAACTCAGCCTTTGAATACGGAAATTTCGATCAAATACTGCGTTCGGAGTCAGATGCTTTGTCGGCGTCCCTGCTCACGATGTCGTATCCTCTTCAGATTAACGTAGGAAGCGTTCATGGCATTGATGGCTTCTCAGTTTATAACGGCGAATACCAGCCAGAGCTTGTTCAGTTTGGAGAAGATTGCTGTGGTGTTGTTCGGCAATTGAAGCCTGTATATCCCGTCGCCGGAGGAAATTGGGTATGCTTACCATTTCTATTTATTAAAGACGATAATGTCAGACGTTGTTTACACACATCATGAAGTAAATTTACAGGCCGTGATTTATAGTCTTCCTCGTTTTATTGTCTGTGCCGCCGTATTTATGTATACAATCTTAATATTTCAGGGGTTTCAAAGTGATCAACTCCCAATCATTGAAGAATCAAACATGAAGGTTTGCCGATACTCAGAAGAAGAAAGGAAGGAAAGAATAGTCCGATACTTGAAGAAGAGAAACCAGAGGAATTTCAACAAAACCATCAAGGTATACTTTCTCATCTCCTACTCCTTCTTCATCATCGTCTTGCGCTTCATGAAACCACTGACCAGGCATCAAATATCACATGCAGTACGCATGCAGGAAAACCCTGGCAGACAGAAGGGTTAGAGTTCGAGGGAGATTTGCAAGAAATAGTGAAGCAAGTGACCCAGAAATGCCGGAGAGAAAACACGAGAGCCCGACAACTCACCACCACACCGAGTTGTACCCATGCGATGTCGTCCAGGTACCCACGAACTCAAATGATTTATAACAATTGCTTTTTCTCTTCCACACATGCACGTAAGAACACCACCCCGTACTAAAATATGAAAATAGTATACACTGAACTGGTGGGTTTACTACGTATGCAGCTCAGACAAGATGAGGAATGGCTACAAGAGATGACGAATTTTATGTACTTGCCGTACGTACCAACGGCGGATCAGGTGGAGTTCGCGTTTTGAGAGAAGCAACTCTAAAATTGAGGGATTGATATTGAACATAATTTGAGCTGGAAAACGTTGGGTTTGATCTGTTGCCCCTAGTGGCCACTTCCAGCTACTTCATTCTTTTTTTCTATATATGATAATGTAATCATTATCATGAATGAAATAGGTTAAAGTTTAAATGGAAGTGACAACATTGATCTAATTTATCACTCGACCAAGGAAGTATAATCGAAGCTCAAATTTGAATACTTGTGATGGTAACATGACACAAGGATTCAAGAATGCCCAAGGAGTAGAATCATCTGTCGGAAATTCCAATTTCTTTCAAGAACGGCCGTTTCCCCTCCCTTCAAATGTCCGGTTCTCACAAAAAATGATTATGATCATATAGTTTCCCTAGGAAACCACGTGCATAATGCGTAGTTTTATGAAGGTTGGAAGCAATCTGAGTTTCTTGTGAGAGAGAAAGTGGAAAGGTCTGGAGAGAGAAGTGGAGTCATGGATGTTTCTTTGTGTTGCACGGTTTTCAAACCATTCTCACATTCTTTCTCTCAAATCCAACAAAGAATTGAGGAGGAAGATTGTGGCTTTCTGATTGTAATGCTGTTCTCGTCTAAAATCAACCACTTTTCCCTTCCTTTTTCATAGTTTTCTTCTTCTTCTTCTTTATAGTTTCTGAAAACTAGCATTGCCTTTTTTTGACTTCTTCTTACATGTTCTTCAATTTCCACTCATTTCCGTTCACGGGTCTCTCCGATTCCGATTCAATTCTGTCTGCAGAAAGGATATAAGGGCCATAAAGTGCGAACTGAGAGTTTTTCATCTTCCTTGCATGTTGAACTGCTCGCTCCAGTAGAAGAATCTACTGTTAAGAGGACGACGAAGGATGTAACTGGTACCTGGTACCTCTTAAATCCTTTGTAATTAAACCACGGTTATGACAATGGTTGAGTGTTTTTGTTGTTCCAAATGATTATATGAAATATGTGGCCCAAGCAAGTCAGAAGGAGAAGAAGCTCTGCTCGAGTTCTGTTCAGAAATGAAAACAAACTCGATCAAACCAACATGAACATGGCAAGGCAAATGGGAAAGAGTTGCTTTTTCCTCACAGTCAGCTGCGTCAAAGCAGAGTTTGGGTGGGGAAGAAAACCCAAATAGGGGTCACCAGCAACCATTCTTTCACTCGTAAGACTCCACTCAATCAAACTTAACTCGTCTCTTCCTTTTAACTTAATATGACATGTAGCTTTGTAGCGAAACTCACTCTATAATTCAAGTCGAATAATATCCCTAGAAGTTGACTCTCAAGTGGCCTCAAATGGGCAGACAATAAAGCAAGCCCGTAATTAATAATAAGGGATAGACAATAAAGATCATAGAAAAGGAATGGCGAGCTACTATTACCACGCAATTAAGCTTCTGCCAGCTGATTCCATCATTCATGTCCATATGAAAGAAGGGCTTGGTCTGCATAGAAATAAGTTCTGCTGCAGAGACACATCTCCGGATGTAATGTTATGCGTGGGTGAAGGGTGTTGCCCTGCTCCTATCCTCATCTGCACCACTTCTGCTTGAGCAATTGCCAGCTGCGTTTGAAGAGCGTCGATTTGGTGCTGCAGAGATGATATCGCCCCTACGCATCCGTAAACTGGGTCTCGTACTCTAGCGCTGGCTTCGTAAACCATTGAACCTACTGCATCACTCCTCTGATGCTCAGGCAGCTCCTGCCATTTTTATCAGCAACCCAAATCATCTTCACTAATACACTATAAGTCCTACGAGCACACAATAGCAATGACCATGTTCAGTTTTGATATTTATGGATCATGTCGTCTCCACGTCACGGTTTCATCATATGTTAAGTTTAATAATCTTTATTTTTGGGACTCTCGTGAAAACACGTCGCAATCAATTATGTAAACCATGTTCATAAAGCGTAAAATAAAACCAAACATGATGGGCGAGCTCACTTTCTGGTCTAACTAGGAAACAACAATTCCACGAATAAAAAGCAAGCTTAAAGTAGATGCAAAACTCTATTTTAACAAACATCAACCTTTATTTAACCTAAAAAAGCAAATAAAACTATAACTGCCTATGAGCATCGTTCACTGTTTTTTACTCCTTTATTCTCTCTCATATGTACTAAGGAATCACTCAGTAAAACAGTGCCCCTCTTTCTGGAAAGGGGGGGTGACAGAGAGGGATAGTCTTTAACTAATGAGGGTTGGGTCTACAGAGGTAGGTAGTCACACAAGTCACAGAAAAGAAGAGAACAAATTATTAAGTGAGTTGAAGGGGACAGTCACAGAAAATAAAGTACAGGTTGGTGCAACTGATGCAGATATTTCACCTGAATATATATAGTAATTAACAGTCTTTTGCAGGAGTCCTTTTCAAACTATACTATCCCACTCAATGAACTGTTTACAAAACTTGTATGTGTAGTACGCAACTTTACAATCTGATCAAAGTTATGCTTCTGAACCGCACCATAGCATTTTTTATAGAGAGAGAGAGAGAGAGAGAGAGAGAAGAAGCATTGCACCTGCAACATCTTGTTGACATTGCTAGCACCAAAAACCTTATGCACACTGGCAAACTTTTGGGGCTCATCAGCGGGAAAGTAAGGAGCAAAGACACAATCAGGAGCACATCTCCTCCGGAGAAGCTTACAAGCTGCACATGGCGATACTGCGCCTTGTTTTCTTCCGGCACTCTCCTTCATTTCTCTCGAACCACAAGACAAAACCTCAACTGCCTTCAAACAAGTCAGAATATGAAAGCACGAATAGGGGGTCACATATTAGGTGGGAAGATGAAAAGTGAAACGACAAGAAAATGGTTAGATTGGCAAAAAGGGCTGGGCGGGTTGGTTAATATTTGACTAGCAAAAGGATATCGAGCACAGGGGCTTTGAAGGGAGAATGTGGGGATGTTTATTTAGACCAAAAATGGGACAGAAAATCTTAGGAGGGTCCCAGCAAGGAAGCAGCAATAAATTTGCTTAGACAAAACAACATCGTTGGACATTGAATATGATGTCCAAATTTCTGATCTTTTGGTTGCGTTTTTAGAAAAAGGGCAAAAAAAGAAGGATCTTTTTTGTTGGGCTTTGTATTTGGTCTAGAGAAGTTGGCCTGTTGTTTTGGATTTTGTGCTCTAATCTTTACCTCAATTTGATCAAGTGTTATGGTTGGCAATGGCAGGTCTTGGGTTACGAAGCAGCGGCGTTGCACTCCAAGTTAGGAATGGATGCAACGTTTAAAGTTTAAAGACCTCACAGACAATGCTTTCTTCTTCTTTTTATGTCATTCGCTGTTCTTGATCAAGGAGCTGTTGTAGAAGTGAATCCAAATTGAAGGTTATGATAATGAACACTGCCATCCCTGACATCATATATAACATGGAATTCAATGATCTTAGAACGGGCAATATTAGAACAATTTCATGTGACTTCATGCAAATGGTTGAGAATTGCAGAGGTTAGAAGTTAAACGATTACCTAAGAAAGAAAATACGACGTGAGACACTAGATTTACGTAGAAAAACTCTTCTAAAAAAAGACTACAGACAGAGCTATAAATCTACTATAAAGATCAAAATACAACTACGCTAAGATAGAACTCAGGTGATTCAAAATGGGATTTTGTTTTTTCAGTCTGCAATTCTTTCAAGAAGTGGACATACTGAGAATAAGTCATACCATTACTCATTCCAAATCAATATCCTGTACATTTTAATATTGTTTAACTCATCCTATCAGGTGAATATCCATATAATCTATTACCTCCAATGCCGGCTACGCGTCAGAATCACCCATTTGTCTGACAAAAGAGCCAAAAACAACGATTTTGGATTTGGTATTCCACTCCTCAACTACGTTGAATCTCTCGAAAGAGACAAAATGTCCCTCTATTGCTATTGCGACATTTAATTTCTTGTTTTGACCAATGACTTTGACCGAGAATATCACCTTTCTCTGGTCCTCCCTTCAATAAATATCGGAGCGCTGCTGCGGTTAGTTGGCCGCCATTAATGCAATACTACTAAGTCCGGCGGCCAACAGCATGCCCACCTCAGCCTCACACTCAGGCAGAGATCGGGACAGAGAGACAGTTAGGAGTGGCAAGTTATGAAGCTGTGGGTCAGCAAAATTATCAACTCCACCTCCAAAGTTTCTTCAATTTGACTCGGCCCTTCCCTTTCAAAAACCAATAACTTGTTCTTTTCTCACTTGGCTCCTACGATCCTTTCTTTTTCTACAAACTTCTCTGAATTTTTTTTATTAAATATTAGAATTTTTAATGACCAAATAATGACGTGGCATTGCCACTCCCTACACAATGTTTACATAGTCCGAACCTTTTCTGTGTAAATTATATTATCTTCCACGCATGTCCATGCAAGATCAACTCAATATCTAACATCGATCAAATTTAAGCACTACTTAAACTTGAGAAATACATTCAAGAAGAAATTACCTCTCCTCCTCCATGTTATCACTAAACTATCAAAATTGTCACAACAAACTGTATTTAAATACGTTGAAGACTTCATACTGAAATCAATACTCTCAAATACATTTAATGTATAACTCACCGAATTAGTTTCACTATATCGTCATGGAGCTTTAACCTTTTCTTCGGATATCTCTTTGGAGATACTACTCTGACCTGAAAATGAAACTAATAATGACATGGTGACTGCATCACTCTAAACATTTATAATAAGTTGAAGTATCCGTCAAAATCCCAAATTGAATTTCATCTGAGAATCTTACTTCTTTTGAGTTTTCTCAAAAAATCATTTAGAAAGTAAATTCACAAATCTAATAGTATTACCCATTATTGTAGAACTCTGCAATACATATAAATTTGCAGACCTTTTGTGTCTCTTTAACATAACAAGAGCACTCTTACTTGTCTTCGTAACTCCACCTATAGCATTATATTTGTACCATTTCATATCCAAAGTGTTCCATGAGATCATATTCTTTTTCAAATCAGGAACGTGTCGAACATTACCAGTATCCTGATAAATCCATCAAATATTTTGATTTTGATTGTCCCAATACCAGTTATTTTGTAAGGTGTGTATTAGCTATCAAAACAATACATTCTAAAATGGTCTCATATATTGAAAACTAATTCCGATTATAACATGTATGAAATGAACAAGTTGAATTTAAAATTCAATCTTTGTTTAACTTTGAGTTTCCTTTTAACACAACTAGAATAACTTCATTACAATGGTTTTCGTCTTTTGCAACATCAGTTACACAGGATATCATCAGTTGCTTCCCTTTCTCACCAGTTTTCTTAATTTCATTCTGTAATTTACGACGCTTAAATTTAATGTGCTCATTCTTTTAACAAAAGTAATAGATTCTATCATAGTTCTTTTACTTTGATCTGTTCTTCGAACCCTAAACATCATCACTATCATTATTGTTTGATTTTTTTGTTCTTCCCCGAAAGACGGATCCCTCACCTCAATACTCTTTTGGGTGTGCTCCGACGGTTCAACAAAAAACAAAAAGTTAGAGCTTTCTGCTTTACAGTTTGAAAGAGAAGAAACTAGAATACCATTCGCACCGAAATCTAACATTTTCAAAATTGTCGTAAGCGGAAACCCACCATCTTACTTAAAATTCAAATCCTCTGCTTTTTCTACCAAATACTGTTCACATACAATTTCTCCACAGCTTGTAGCTTTGAAAATGACAAGGAGGCCGAATCTTGCGTAACCTTCTACGCACACAAAGTTGAAATACCCAGAAGGCCAATTCTTCAATTTAATGGTCGCATTTAGCGGGTGTTTCCAGTTTTGTTTTGGTTCTTCTCTTTGATAATTCAGAAGCAGGCCTTACCTGTTGAATAAAACTCACCCTCATATATATTATTTTTATCCCCTAAATGTCAGCTTGTTTCTTCTTAAAGACTTGCATTCTTCGTGGTCAAAGAAACATCTCCGAATACAGCACTCATTCTCCAATTTACATTGTTTAAACATGGAGTTAAAACTGACACCATGTTCTACAAACGACTAAAACAACAACTGCTACTGATCAACTCCTTAAATCAAGGAAGATTAGGCTTTAAACAAATCATAACATTTAACACCTCCGACATTTTAGCTAATTCCTGATTAGATGGTGTTGATTTTAAAAAGAAAGGTGATGGAATTGGTCAAATTATACTGATATAAAATAATAGTCATCCAGAAGGTTGACCAACATTAATAATTAAGTGTTATTACTTTTAAGAATAACACAAAAAAAATTAATAAAATACTAGAACACTTTGATATCCTATATTTACTTTGGATACACAAGTTAATGCATAATATTAAATTAATACAAATTATGAAATTAATGGTTCTACTTCCATCAAAATAATATTTTAAATACTTTTTCAAACAAGATAATCTAGATTTACCCTTTAATTTTAAACTTAAGTATTTTTCATTAATTAATGTAAACTTAAAATTAGAGTGTAAGATTACTTAATAAACCTAACAAAATAGCCCACTAAGTTATTCATATCTTTTTCTTATAATCATATATTTCAAAAAATTTTAAAGGAATCAAGAATATATTTTCTTAAAGCTCACGAGTCTTTCTCCAAAAACAAATAAATAAAAAATGACAAAATTTATGGTAATAACAAAATCTTGAGAATTACTTCAAACATCATAATATTTTGATTTTTTCATATTTTAAATAAAAAAAAACCTGTAACATATAATTTCAACCTTGACTGCTAAAGAAGTTATAATCAATTGAAATTTTAATATTTGTTTGTTTTTCATGTTTTCAAAAGCATCTTTGACAAATAAGCTTTACTTGTATCCATGGTATTATGTTGTATTAAGAAACAATTATTCAAACTACGAACAACATATCAGAAAATCAATAGCGAAAGAAATGCACAATTAAATATATGAAAATGGTGAGGGGCCTCAATCAAATTCATAATCTAATGTTAGTCTCAAAAACAATTTTGATTGAGAGTGAGAGTGCTTCGTCTTGCCTCGTTTCTGTTGTTATCTCTCCAAACTTCCTGGACTGTGAATTCGCAAGACATGACATAGATTTAAGAATTAGTTTGATTTTAGATTAGACAAAAGCTTGGAATAAGCTTCTCTTAACTTTTGTATGGAAAAGTCGATTTTTTTGTTCAACTGAAAATTAAGCTCTTGTTTGTTCGGCCTGCTGCGTTCATGGAGTCGGATTTGATTTCAATTTTGTATTTTTCAGTCACAAAATTTGAAATAAAAGGTCAAATCCTTAAAGTGAGATCTTATTCAATGTGTATATCAATTAAAGCAATCAATCTTTAAGCGTTCATATTTCAACCCTACCCACCCTAAATTTCATCAATGTCAAATTTGGTTAGCAAACAAAAATTGCAATAATATTAAGGATTAGATATTCTTTTTTGTTAGAGATCCAACGATAACTGGAAAAAGAAAATACGACGTGAGACACCAGATTTACGTAGAAAAACTCTTTAAAAAAAAAATTGCTGCGAGAGGAATAATCTACTATAAAGATCGAAATACCACCACTAACAATTTTGAAGGTAAATATAATTATGTAGACTATGTTATTAGTGTCATTTAATCAAATAACGTTACATCTTAGGATACTAGCAAGTGTACGATCAGGAATTAATTGTAGCAGTTAATATTTCTGTCGTTGGGTCAAGCATCAATGAATCGCCCTTCGATTTGGAAAGTCAAAGATGGCAGATGATTGAACTGGTCGTTTCTCTTATTATTGGCCTCATTCGCTGTGCAGTCTAAACCAAAGACTTTGACTTCAAAAAACATGCTACCGATGATCGTATAAATTACAAAAGCTTCTCTTCCCATGTTGCAAGTCTACCAGCTCCATTCCATCCCCACTGTATTTTGTTTAGAAGTCAGATTGTTTTGTTCAGAATTCAAAAATGGGTGATCAAGTTCTCCTCCCTGGATTTAGATTTCATCCGACCGACGAAGAACTTTTGAGCTTCTATCTTCACCGGAAAGTTGAGAAGAAACCGATTACCCTGGAAATCATGAAAGAGATTGATATCTACAAGCACAATCCTTGGGATCTTGCCAGTATGATTTCAACCTTCCTCTTAGTTTTTGTGTTGATTGATCGACCACGTATAATAACCTTCTTCTGCATGCTCCTTATTCCTCAACAGTTGCACTTGCACTAGCACTTGCCCTTGTTGTTTTACATTGATGATCGATTTCAGTATAGCTACTAAGACATAACTTGAGTTTACAAGCTTGTCACCAATAAAAAACTTCAACTGCTAGCGAGTGATAACCTAGTTAAGACTTGATAGAGATTCTTAATGTTAATTGTTGGATCTCTTTCGCTCATAGCTAAGAGAAACCCTAATTTGTTGCATACGCTATGTTCCTTCTGCTGCTGCTGCTGCTTCTGCTTCATATCTGATTGTTTTTGCTGCCAACTGGGATGGACATGTGTAGGTTGTTATGACAGTGGAGGAGAGAAAGAGTGGTACTTCTTCTGTAGGAGAGGGAGGAAATACAAGAACAGCATGAGACCAAATAGGGTGACTGGTTGTGGATTTTGGAAGGCGACGGGTATAGACAAATCAATATATTCTCTTGCAGGAGTAAAACCTCACAACACTCTTATTGGCCTCAAGAAAACCCTAGTTTTCTACAGAGGAAGCGCCGGAAAAGGAACCAAAACTGACTGGATGATGCACGAGTTTCGTCTTCCGTCCGATCTAACCAATGCCCTCGAAGCTGTAAGAACAGAATGTCTCCTTATCTATCTTCTTTCTTCTCCATTTCTAATGCCTACATTAGGGCATGAGTCTTAGCATAGTAACACTGATGTGCTGATGCAAATATGTTGGCAGGAAATCTGGACCCTATGTCGGATCTTCAAACGTAACACATTGCCCAAAAGACACATAGCGAGTTATAGAAGTAGTTCATCAGTGGACAAGAATTCAATATCAGCAAGCAGTGACGAGTCTGATCATGGAGAAAGTTATATCAGCTTCGGCTCGCCAAACATAATTAGTCGAACTTGTTGTGAAAAAAAGCCAGAAAATATTCATATGAATGAGTGGACAAGGCAGGAACAGCAGCTAAATGTTGGTCAAATGAGCTCAGGAATAGCCCAACCTGCTCCATCATATCCCAACGTGTTGCCTGTAGCTTCAAGCTTCCCGGTGAATATGGAGGCAGATATTGATTTTTTAATCTATAGAGACTGGGATGAGCTAAGATCAGTGGTGGACTTTGATCTTTATCCGTCCCCTCTTCTGTAAATCTAGGAGCCAATACAAATTCATGTTTGTTCTATGCTACAACTCCAAAAAATAAACTACATTGGATTCTATTTTTTGTTGTATTATACATAAAATGGACATCTAACAAGTTTTGCGTCTAAAATTCATATAAAAAAAAATCTAATAAGGCATGCCTTGAAGAGCTCTTTGACTGCTTCCACTTTGTCTGATTAATGACTTTAATAAAAAAGCAAATAATAGCTTCGTAGAAAAAGACAGGAGCCATATCAATCCTTGGATGAGAACGGATGGGCAGAGGAGAGAGTCAGAATTGGTTGTGAGACTATGGATGAAAGTGTAGCCTTTTTTTGGTAAGTGGATTCCTCTGAACGTGGTGACTAGTCTTTGGGCTTTCGTTTAAATGGCAGATTTCAGATGGGAGGAACTGCATATTTCTCTCTTTTAACCGTATATACTATGAGCACTCGCACTGCTCTTGTTTATGAATTGGCCATTCTGCCTCATATTACCTCTGCATCGCATATTTTATTCCATTGTGGTAAACTCATCAAATCTGACTTGACACTTGACGTGCTTTGCAACTCAAACAAATATAGCTACTAAATGATTGTGCTTCTTTCCCAAGCCCACTACAGCCAGTGCAAAAAAGGAAAAATTGAGTAGAGGTACTCTCATCTCCCGTATGGATTCAGCCTCAAGAGTGCTTATACTAAAGTTTTGTTTTGGTGTTTACCACCATCAAGTGGAAGTGAAAATAAATGTAAGAGAGAGAGAGATTAAGTAAGAGGGTTAGGATGGACTCAGGTTCTAAATTTTCAATGTTATGTTGTAAGTAGGTTTTGGATATGTAATGCATTTTGATTGGTGTTAAAATATATATTGTGTTCTCTATACTATCTGTTATTGCAATCAAAAGCATAATATGATGAAATTGATTAGGAAAAAGAAGACACAATTATAAAAGTACAATAATTTCTTATATTTAAGTCCCCAAACAAATATGAAATAAATAAAACTAATGTCATGGACTGATCGATAAAAACCAATAGAGATAATATGGAAACTACTCAACAAAAGTGTAACCTAAACGTTCATTCCTTTTATTGTTAAGATTAAACACACAAGATTCTTGATAAATATACTCTTCTTTGGGGTTTCGTCTATAACAACTTTATGTAAAAGTAACACAATTTCTTCAAATCCAATTGAGATTTTTACAGCAGAGCATTTGCGAGTGAAGTCATTCTAAAAATAATATTTGGTCACTTATAAATTGTGGGAATAAACCTTGACCCCCGAATGGAGGAGATGAAGAAGACAACAGTCCGACCTCCGTGAACACCTACTTCTGCTTCGTATCGGACATGACAGTAATTGGTTCAACATTGTCTTCATACCAATAGAATAAACATTCTTTAAGAAATGAATATATCAACTAGTATTAGTGGTAATAGAATAAACATGGAGTAGTCCATTGAATATATCAATAAATGATTTATTGTCATTTCATAGAGTATAAAGAACATTGTATATTTTAACTTCAACCAAAATACATTAAATACCCTAAAACTACAAACAATATTACATAGAAATCAATTAATCATAATACTTCATCTCATCTTTTACATTCATTTACACTTTCAATTAATGCTAGCAGCCACCAAAATAAAACTTTAAATGTTTTTATATTTTTTTTGACATGTATTGTACAGAATACATATATATTGTCACGCTCCAAATGGGACTCGAGACACATAGGGAATGATCCGAGCCAAAAGTAAATGCTCAAATTTTGAGAATGAAAATTCTATTTGGTCCAAAACGAGGCCTGCCTGATACAGTCCAAATTAAAAAATCTGGTTCGACCCATTTTAAATTTTGGGTCAGAACGAACCCAAATAAAACTGGACCGAAATCCAGGGACCAAACCTGGACGCGGTCCAGAGTGCCCCTGGTTTTAATGTTATTATGCAATGAAATATTATACATTGAATTGTTCTACTTTTTTATATTTTAATGTTATTAGGTTGCATTGTTAGGAATTTTTTTAAGATTATGAGGGCCATAAGCACATATAAAGTTACAACCATACTACATCTTAAATGTTGCGCAACGTTTGTGATGTGTTATTTTTGTTTTTGGGATTTGAACGTGATTGGAAATATTCCAAACAGATTACGAGGAGAGTAGTTATGATAAGCATTATGGTTGTAACTTGAAATTTGAAATTAAGGTTCAAACTGATTTAATTTAAGATTTAATTTATCCATTTGAACATAAGCTTAGTTATATTAACTTTGTTTATTGACTAGAAAGCATAATACGAGGCAACCATCTAGTTAGTTGGGTGACTCTCTATCTCTCCATACACCCAAGAATCCTTGTTGGCATGAGGTCCCTAGTGATCTACTGCGTTTGATTGCTCGAAAATTCAACCTCAATGATCGCATGAGTCTGAGTTTAGTGTGCAAGTCTTGGAGATTTTGGAAAAATTTATATATTTTAAATACCCACGAGATGTCTCGCTTAGTTCTTCCTCACCAACCCAAGGGTCAAATAGAAAATTTAAGGCTGCCTCGATCACCCTGGTCTCACGACAGTACACTCTTACACGAGACAGACATAATTCACGAGTCACATATCCCGTTACTGAGGATATCATCATATACAAGTTGTATGTTGGTGAAGACGCTATGTCTCTTAGGGAGGTAAATGATATAGGTGACCAAATATTATTTTTGGGACGACTTTACTCGCAAATGCTCAGTTGTAAAAATTTGAACGGGACTCGAAGAAATTGCGTAATTTTTACAAAAGGTTGCTATGGACGAAACCCCAAAGAAGAGTGTTTATCGAGAATCTTGTGTGTTTAATCTTAACAATAAAAGAAGTGAACGTCAAGGTTACACTTTGATTGAGAGTGCTTCGTCTTGCCTGGTTTCTGTTGTTATCTCTCCATCCAAACTTCCTGAACTGTGAATTCGCAAGACATGACATAGATTTAAGAATTAGTTTGATTTTAACTTTTTTATGGAAAAGAAGATCTTAACAAGTTGTGTGTCTAAATTTCAACAAAAGCATAATAAGATAAAATTGATTAGGAAATAGAAGACACAATTACAAAATATGAAATATGTGTCAATGAAACACAATAACAACGAATGATCATCATATTTTGCTAAAATAAAACAACCACATAATTAAATAAAAAAAAACCAATGTCATGGACTGATCGGTAAAAACCAATCGAGATAATATGGATACTGTCCAACAAAAGTGTAACCTAGATGTTCACTTGTTTTAGTGTTAATATTAAACACACAAGATTCTCGATAAATATCCTCTTCTTCGGGGTTTCGTCCATAGCAACTTTCTGTAAAAATTACACAATTTCTTCGAGTCTCGTTGAAATTTTTACAACTCAACATTTGCGAGTGAAGTCGTCCCAAAAATAATATTTGGTCACCTATATCATTTACCTCCCAAAGATAAATAGAGTCTTCACCATCATACAACTCGTATATGATGATATCCTCAGTAACTGAATATGTGACTCGTGAATTATGTTCGTCTTGTGTAAGAGTGTACCATCGTAAGGCCACCATCAATTCACCTTGTGTCGATAGCGCTAAATATGCAGATCCATAGTAATCTCGATCTCTGTACTTAGTACGCAATGGATCCCCGAAAGTGATGAAACTAAGTTTAACTCGACTTTTCCTAAACCACATAGAAGGTTGTTGAAATGTCCAATTTTTTAAGAGAGAAGAATAAGGAACATTTGCAGGCGTAGAAGCACGAGGACAAATTTGAGTGAGAACAAAGAGAGTGTCACCTTAGAATAAAATATCAGCATAGATGTATGGATAACGAGCTACTCCCGTGTTCACATCTTTGGGGTTACTATGATACCTTCTCCATGATTTATCCCTTGGTCTGCAAAATAATAGTATTGAACTATTATATATAATGAGAGCAATGATCATCTCTTTTGAACATTGACTTGATGAAACTATAATATTTGACAATGGTTTCCACCATTCGCTCAATGAAGGTAGTCTAAGTAGTTGGCATGAAATTGGGTTAAACAAACTTCGAGTGAGACAAGGATCTTCAAACATCAACCAACCATTAGAAGAACCAATGTAATATTTTCTAAGGAGTGATTGAGGCAGCCTTAAACTTTCTATTTCACCCCGACATGGACTAAACCAACACAAATACTGGCAGTTGAGTTGGTGAGGAAGAACTAAGCGAGGCATCTCATGGGTATTTAAAATATATAAATTTTGAAAAACTATGCAAAGGGGTTTCAAGAAATTATGCAAATCATCAAAGAAACAAAGNGAGAGAGAGAGAGAGAGAGAGAGAGAGAGAGAGAGAGAGAGAGAGAGAAATAAAGGCTAGGTTTGCATCTTAAATCTTTTTAATTATAGGAAAGTCAATATACAAGCTTTTAAAGAGAAAACTAAAATAGCAAAATAAGGTAAAGTAAAAAGACAAATACACCCATATAACATAAGATAAATAAAACCTAATTTTTCTAATAAATTTTTCCAGAATCTCTAAGACTTGCACACTAAACTCAGACTCATGCGATCATGGAGGTTGAATTTCCGAGCAATCAAACGCAATAGATCACCGGGGACCTCATGCCAACAAGGATTCTTGGGTGTAGGAAGAGATAGAGAGTCGCCCAGCTTACTAGATGGTTGCCCCATAGCACCCACCCTTTGTTTCTTCTCATGTTTTCTAGTCTATAAACAACAATTTGGTAGTCAATGTAACTAAGTTTATGTTCAAATGGATTAATTACATCAGTTTGAACATTCTATTCAAATTTCAAGTTACAACCACAATCTTTATCATAACTACTTTTTTCATAATCTATTTAAAATATTTCAAATTATGTTAAATGCTTAACACTAACTAGTTGGTTACTCGTAATCTGTATTTTTTTAAAGATGGAGTCATCATCATTTAGAAGTGTCAAATGAATGAGTAAAACCGAAAGCTTGGAAAATTTGACTCATCGAGCTAACGAGACAAGACTGACTTGGCTCATTCAGTAAACAAGCTAAGGAAGCCAAGTGTTAAAAAAAAATCTTAAATGTATTGTCTCACCAGCTTAGAGCTAAACAAGCAGAGCGAGTTAAATGAGCCAAACAAGTGGAGTTCGCTAGAACTGTGTTAAAGTTTCCAAAATTGTTAAAGTTGCAATGCTTTGAAACTTTTTAATTCTCTTGTTTCAGTATCGATCAAACTTTCCAAAGTCAATAAAGGAGTTTGCTGTCTTTGTGCATTTGGCTCCTAGATTTCATCTGATGGTAGAAGAAGTATTACAGAGACAAATCCAACTTGTAATTTATAATCTAAAAGAGGTTGACCTTGTGAGATACCTTCAACAGATAGCATTGAGTACCTAGGGTGTTCTTTTCATCTTTCAATTCTTTTTTTAATAGGCTATTGATGGCGCTGGTGGATTTCAGAATACACATGAAAGGCACCCATATGAATCTGCAAAGTTCAGTGTGGATCAGGTAGTTTTTGAAAATTAACTTGTAGACTTTGATTTTTTGCTATTTCATGCTTTTTACCCTTTAACTTTAAACATAGTATGGATCTAGGTATCCTTTGAACTTCTCTCTACAAGTGTTGTAATGATCTCTCTTACTTTATGTGGAATAAAACTCTTGTTAATCACAGTCAATGGTTATAGTTTATCAGCATTTTTGTACCTGACTGTTTATGAGACAGTCATTTTAAGTACATTTTAATGTGGATTTGAAATATTGACAAATTTATTCAATAACAGAACATAATAGCCTGCTATTAATTTAGCGTGCATCCTTTACTTGAATGTCTTCCTTTTTATATTTGAGGCATTTATGCATGCTTGTATTTGATGGACAAGGAGGAGTAGTTTTTAATAGGAGGAAGTGAAGGATAATTTGGTAATTTAGAGAGTGAAAGTTGAGGGAAAGCGGTTGGAGTATTATAAGAGTGTAAGTTACCGAAGGAGAGGGTGTGATTTGTTTTTACAGAAAAGCTTTCTGCAGATGAATTCCAGAGAATGGAAATGATGACCGAACCTGTGGTTTCCGGGTTTGTACTGTTGTGTAATGTTTTATAGTTTGTTCTTGATGGTTGTTGTGTGTATTGTTGACTAGTTTGTTTGTGATTGAAAGTGTTGTAATTGGGTAATATTGTGTTTTGTGGTTGAAGAATATAGTTATCTGGTTTTCTAAAGAGTTGGAGTTTTATTATCCAACAGTATTCTTGGGGTATATATTGATTTTTATCATTCATAGTAATTTATTGAAAGTTGGATTTAGGTAGCATTTTAATGTGGATCAAGAAGAGTATCATGTGTTTGGGTAAATTCAGTATGGTTATAATTATGAGCAAAATAAATGCATGAATTGTATTGTTGCATGTGAATGTGTATTTCAAATTACGGAGATCGTGTAGAGTACTCAGTAATTAGATATGCAACTTTCCATTTTCTCTCGTTAATGCTTTAGAAATTAGAAATGCAATGTTCCCATTCCCTTTCCCCTTCTCCATTTGGCATGAAACTGATTTTTTGTTGATCAGGTTGTCTTCATTCTAGAAAAAGTAAGACTCATATGGGAGACCCTCTTGTTACCCTCCAAGTACAAGAGAAGTATGTGAGCGGTTTTAGAGTCAGTGTTATATAGAATTACTGTAGACATCGTCCTTCTAGATGACATTGCAGTGGAGGAAACATTGGAGGTACGAAGGGTATATATTTATCTAAAAATAAATAGATGTGAAAAAAGCCATCTAATACATAATCTCTGTGTCTGTAGCTTCAAAGAGATGCTAGAGAACATATCCATCTTTGCTGGACTCCCTGAATGCTTCTCATCAAGATAATTGACAAGACAGCTTGGCACAAAATCTTAACAATCTCATTCCATCTTTACGTAAAATTTGAAAACTAGCAGGTATATTTTCTACATAGATCTAAAAATTGATTAGTTATTGAACTGCTACTGAAAGGTTGTCTTCCTAACTTCATTTTAGACTTGTTAGATATGCCTCTAAGATCAATTACAATGCAATGGGAAAGTGGAGAATTGATTAGTTGTGGTTTTATTCTAGGAGAGGCATGTATTTGAGTCATTTGATTGAGCATATGCTGCGTAGAGGTTTGAAAAGTCATACGGTTGTCTTCTTTTAACAATCAATATTTTTATCAACAGTTTAATGGTACCCTTTTAGGCTCAACAAAGATTCTACATGGTTGTTTGATTATTACACTTGGACCTGTCACATTAACCGACAGTCAGGAAAAGAAAGATTCGAAAGCTCCTATTTTTTGGCTTTCAAACTCACCCAAATCCAAATGAAAACTGTGACCCTTGTTGCAGGAAGATGAATGGGCTTGTGTGGATGAACTTTGGTCGATAATAGAGAGAGGGACGTTGAAATTACTAGCAAGGTAGGCAGTAAGTCAGAAGGAAGATGAAGATAAATTGTTGAAATATGAGGTTTTTCAGTGGGTAGATGGTAACGAGGCCGATCTCCAATGGCAGAAAGTCAACCTCGATGCTCTTTCAACTCCTGTTTTTCTATGAAATAGAATTGAGTGGAGAGTAATTGGTTGATTTTGAATAAAATTAATATTAACAAACATTTGAAACTAAATTAATAATTAGATATATTGCGGAAATAGGAACCAATTAGGCCAATAAATTTGATTTTGCTTTTGAACCAAGACAGCAATTGCTTCAATCTATCCAATTAACCAATCATCTGGTATAATCAATCAAATTATGTGCATGTTTAAAAAATTACCATTTGGGGGCCATGAAGCTTTTGGAGGTGGTGGATCATGTTAATGTGTTTCCTACAAGAATTTGAAACCAACTACTCTTGTAAGCATTAAGCATTTAACGTGATTTTAATTGCAAGAATTTGAGTATAAAAACACAATATATGTATTATATGTCAACCTGTATTACATAAACTACCAGCTTAAAACTTTGAAAGTTTCCTATATGCATTACATATGCAAATTCTAGAAAGAAAATCATCTATCTTAACCTCATCTCATAATCTTTTCTCTTCGATTCCCTTCCACTTACACTTGCTCTTCTTGTTGTTGCTGCTCCCTCTACTGTTGCTGTTGCTCTTGGCTACCACCCAAACAAGAAATTAAATATCCCCACAATCTATCTACCATATATTGTACGCAATACATATAGACCGGAGCCACTAAACTCAGCACAATTAACCCTGCAACATATCTTCCCGCAACTGATTTATAGTTCAATTTCTCATAATCCACGTTTGCAATAGAACTAGCAGATTTATAAATTGCTTCTGCTACACTTTCGTTTTTTTCACCCGCCCATGAAATTATAGCTCTTATTATAATCATAGTCAATATGACTAGTCCAGAAAGTATCCATTTAGCTGGATCTATCATTTCTCCGGTGTTCCTAAATAAATCAGTGCAACAACCTAATATTCCAACAAGTTTACGTAATTGTGTCTCTGTAAGTGGCCATGCATAATGAACGAAATCAAAAGACAAATTACCGTACAAAGCTGATCCTATTAGCGTGTAGATCGAAATAAACATCTTCATCCGAGGAGTGGTTGGTCTAACATCACCAACACCCATCCGAGTAACTAGACAAATAGCAAAATATATGCTACCTGCTAATCTACTCTTACTAATACCATCAAATTCCCTGTGATAAAAGAATATTACCAAAATGCCCAATAGAGTAAATGTAATGGCAACTGTAATAAATTTTACCAACGCCTGCGTTGCTCTCTAGCGACGGATAAGATCATTGCCCTGACCTTGGAAGTCGGGCCCATTTGTGCCGGGGGGATCATTTCTGGGAGCGGGTTCATTTCTGGGAGCTTCAGAGCTGGGCGAATTTGGGCCGCGAGAATCATTGGGCGAATTTGGGGCGCGGGAAGCATTTATCTGAATTTCGTCCCCGGTGACGGCAGGACCCTTGTCCTCTGCAGATCTTTGTTGGAGAAGAAGCTACATCTTTGATGGTGCAGAGAATGTAGAACTACTTTTGCTCTGCACTTCCTCCCCAGCGCTGTGTAGGGCTGGCTCTATAGATGAAGAAGACTTCTCCATCATTGTTTTTCAGAAGACTATAAGTTGACGTCAAGGAAGCTCTACGAAGATATACTCTGAATATAATAGAGTGAAAGAAGGCAGTAAGGCAAAAAAAGCATTGCGGTCAGCTAACCTAATGGTTTATTTCCCGCTCTGCCCTACCCTGCCCTGCCCTGCACAGCCTCAACTTTCTTTAAAATTTAGTTAGCTTGATCCTATTGTTAATTTTTTTGGTTGGTATGCTGCAGAGATCCCTCAAGTACATTAAACATGCAGAATCTGCTTGAAACAAGGATTGTGGAAGCTACACAATTGTGTAAGAGTTTGGGACCTCCATCGGCTACTACAAATGCGTATTGTCTCATGAACAGCGAAGGAGATAGGTATGTCGCCCATGTAGGATCTATGTGCAAGTTACGAAGGGGAGGGGGTGGTTAATTCGTTATCAAATTTTGATCTAAGTAAATGCTTGTGCCAGCGACAAAGATTGACGTTAATAAACATGTAGCAAAAAAAAGTAAAAAATATTAGCAACATGAGAATGTTAAACTCTTCCTGCACCATTTAACTTGTCAATGCTGTGGAAATACAAGTTCATTTTATGCGAGGAAATTTGATGCCATTAATTTATTAAAGATTATCAGGATTGATTGTTGATGTATTTGGAGATATGGCAGTGATAGCTTCGTCTGCTGCTTGGGTAGAGATATACGAAGCAGAAATTGAGAGTTGCATCAGGAAAGTTGATGGTATTAATCATATAAAGTGGAGACCATCTCTTTATGTTTTAAGAGAAGAAAGAATTAAGCATTAAGCATTTTACGTGATTTTAATTGCAAGAATTTGAGTATAAAAACACAATATATGTATTATATGTCAACATGTATTACATAAACTACCATGTTAAAACTTTTAAAGTTTCTTATATGCATTACATATGCAAATTCTAGAAAGAAAATCATCTATCTTAACTTCATCTCATAATCTTTTCTCTTCGATTCCCTTCCACTTACACTTGCTCTTCTTGTTGTTGCTACACCCTCTACTGTTGCTGTTGCTCTTGGCTACCACCCAAACAAGAAATTAAATATCCCCACAATCTATCTACCATGTATTGTACGCAATACATATAGACCGGAGCCACTAAACTCAGCACAATTATCCAAAACCCTGCAACATATCTTCCCACAACTGATTTATAGTTCAATTTCCCGTAATCCATGTTTGCAATAGAACTAGCAGATTTATAAATTGCTTCTGCTACACTTTCGTTTTTTTCACCCGCCCATGAAATTATAGCTCCTCCTATAATCATAGTCAATATGACTAGTCCAGATAGTATCCATTTAGCTGGATCTATCATTCCTCCGGTGTTCGTAAATAGATCAGTGCAACAACCTAATATTCCAGCAAGTTTACGTAACTGTTTCTCTATAAGTGGCCATGCATAATGAATGAAATCAAAAGACAAATTACCGTACAAAGCTGATCCTATTAGCGTGTAGACCGAAATAAACATCTTCGTCTGAGGAGTGGTTGGTCTAACATCACCAACACCCATCCGATTAACGAGACAAATAGCAAAATATATGCTATCTGCTAATCTACTCTTACTAATACCATCAAATTCCTCGTGAGATCATTGCCCTGACCTTGGGAGTCGGGCCCATTTGTGCTGGGGGGTTTATTTCTGGAGCTTTGGGAGCTGGGCGAATTTGGGACGCAGGAAGCATTTTGGGAGCTGGGCGAATTTGGGCCGCGGGAAGCATTTTGGGAGTTGGGCATATTTGGGTTGCGGGATGCATTTATCTGAATTTCGTCCCGGTGACGGTCAGACACTGATCCTCCCCAGAGCTCTGCTGATAAATCGTCGGGAGAGGAAGCTGCATCTTCGTTGATGTTGATGGTGCAGAGAAGGGAGAACTGCTTTGGTTAACCGTTCTCTGTGCTGTTAGATTATTTAATTATAATCTATATAATTGTGGTCCATGTTAATTAAAGTTACATTGACTTAATATTAAAGTGCTTAATGTAATGGTTGTTAAGCTTTAAAGACATTAAGTTAATTGAGTTTTAATTGTCTCTCCTTAACCTTATTAAATGAATAAAGTATAATTTAAAGAGACGTGAAAAACATTATGAACATAGTTTAATTGCGGCGATAAATCCAAACGATACGCCACTGGACCAACTTTATCAATAATTTGAAAATGACCAATATACTTGAGAGGCAATTTTTCTTTGACCCACAAACAACTTATACTCCTCCTAGGTCTAACTTTCAAAAATACAAAGTTCTCAACTTCAAATTCAACTTCTCTTCGCAACAAGTCTACTTTTGCTAATTCCATCAAAGTCATCGTGATATAAATATATCACCAAAGTGCCCACTGTAATAACTATAATGCCAACAGTAAGAAATTTTATCAACTAATATTAATGGTAATAGAATAAACATGGACTAGTCCAATGAATATACCAATTAATGATTTATTGACACTTCTATCATGTATTGTACTGAATACATTAAAAATGAGTATACCAACTAATATTAGTAGTAATAGAATTAACATGGACTAATCACTAGTCTAGTTAATAAATGCTACTTATATTTATACTTGTTTCGTTCCAAACGTAGGTTATGGGAATATATTTTTTAAGTAGGTTAGGGGAAGATATCTATTGCAGCTCATTAGATATTTCTGCTCAGTTTAGTAACTCTAATATATATGTATTCAGTACAATACATGTATGTATTCAATACAATACATGATAGAAGAATTGGTAAGATATCTATTGCAGCTCATTAGATATTTCAGCTCAGTTTAGTAACTCTAATATATATGTATTCAGTACAATACATGATAGAAGAATTGCCAAACTCGGCCTTGCACCAGGGAGGAAGCACAGAGCAAGGTTGTCGAAGCTCGCCAAAGCAATTCTCCATTTTCTGTACTATCAACGAAGAAGCAGCTTCCACTCCCTAGGGTCTATCAGCAGAGCTTTGTGATAGATATTGAAATATCCGATCTCCTGTAGAAGCAGTATCCGCCCGCCGACAAAACTCGTCCCGGCGCTGGGGACCAAGCTCGAAGAAATGCTTCCCACGACGAATCTTCCCAAGGCCAAAATTGGCCCAAACCCCAAACTCGGAGAAATGCTTCCCACAACCAAAATCAGCCCAACCCCCCAACTCGGAGAAATGTTTCCCACGACCAATCTTCCCAAGGCAAAAATCGGACCAACCCCCAAGCTTGGAGAAATGATTCCCACGACCAATCTTCACACGGCTAAAATCGGCCCAGCCTCTAAGCTCAGAGCAATGCTCTCACCCCTCACCAACCTAACTCCGAAGCTTCCCCACCTCCAACCCCAAAGCTCAGAGCAATGCTCCCACCCCTCGCCAGCCCAACTCCGAAGCTTCCCCACCTCCAACCACTCACCATATAGCAATGCGGGCGATGGTAAAATTTATTATAGCTGTCATTACAATTGTTACTCATTCTTAATGTATTTAGTACAATACATGATAGAAGTGCCAATAAATCATTAATTGGTATATTCACTGGATTAGTCCATGTTTATTCTATTACCACTAATATTAGTTGATAAAATTTCTAAGTTTAGACCGTACAAAGCTGATCCTATTAGCTAGTAAACGTTTGGAACACTGCAGATGGGGATGACCAAGTCTGGAGTGCCAACATGCAACAGAGGATGAAGACGAAGCGAGCAACACCCTAGGACGGCTGGACACAGAAGCAGGAATTGAATAGAGACCATGGAGGACTTCACCGTGGAGAAGGATCGTCTTCGAACAGCGATCCTTGACAAGAAAAAAAGACGGGTGAAACTCAACAACGACGTTATTGTCAACACACAAACGCCGTACACTGATCAATTTATTAGTTATAGAGGGGGAATATAAAACATTGAGAAGAGATAAAGATGAAGACTGCAAGGGAAGAGAAGAGTTACCAAAAGCTGAAATGGAAAGAGAAGTACCGTTTGCAGTGGAGGCTTGGCTCGGACCATTGAAGGAAGAGGAAGTCTGGAGGTCTGAAGCATTAGGAGTGAAGTGGTGGGTGGCACCACTGTCCATCAGCCACGTGGACGGTGAGGATGAAACACTGGAAGAATCAGAAGATGGAACAATAGGGCGAGGAGCAGTAGCGGCTACATGAAACGAACGGGAAGGAGGGCGGAAAGAAATATTGAGGCTGTGATAGCAGGAGGCTGCGGAGTGACCCATCTTGTGACAAATTTGGCATTTGGGGCGGTTTGATGATCTACCTGGACGCCAGTTGTTGACAGGAGAAGGTGGCATCCCGAGAACACCGCTAGACTAAGTATGTGGCAAACCGTAAGGAAAACGAGGAGGAGGAGGAATCGGAGCCAACGACCGAGGAGGGTGAGGAGGATGCTGATGAAACGAAGAAAGGTTGGCTTGCAGTGAGGTAAAGGACCGATTGAAAGTTGCTTGTCCAGTCTGAAATCATAGCTCAACAGGAGGCTATAGACATCTTCAATAAGTGGTGGATCTAGCCGACTGGTGATTGAAGTAACAAAAGCATTGTGCTCACTTCCCAAACCACCAAGTAAGTAAAGAAGTTGATCCTTTGAAGAAACAGGTTCTCCAATAGCTTGGAGAATGTTACACAGGGATTTTATTTTTTAGATATACTCAGCAGCGGAAAGACCATCCTTCGAAACATTATGCAACTGAGCACGAATTTCAGCAAGGTGAGCCAGAGAGGTAGACAAGAAGAGCCGAGCTAAAGCAGCCCAAACTTCTAAGGCAGAGGAATAGCCCACAATCTGAGAGAGTAACGAGTCTGATAAGGAGGCGTAAAACCAACTAAGAAGAAGCTTATCATATCTCTGCCATACAGAAAATGCAGGATTAGGTTGAAGATGAGAAGGATCTAGAAAGGGAGAAGGAGGTTGGATAGAGTTGTCCATGTATCTTTCTAGTCCATTAGTGATAATGACATTGAGGAGTTAGTTCTTCCATATGAGATAGTTGGAGGAATCAAGTTTTACAGTAAGGGATTGATTGAAGGCAGGAAGAGAGGGAACAATAGGAGATTGATGAGAGGCTGTATTGCTTAAAGACAATGCCAGAGAAATGAACTGAAATTGAGGAGAGGCTGTATTGCTTGAAGACGCCATTCTGCTAGCTCTGATACCATAACAGCAAATGTAAGTAAGGACAAAATTAGAATATATTTTGTATTATCCAACCTCTCTTAAGTACATATGAAACTAGGTATTTATACACAAGCAGAGGAAAGTTCTAGAGAATAATATTGTTGCAGGAGAATAATATATGTTGCAGGAGTTTGTTAGGATTCTGAATTGTGGTGCTCATGCAGAATATATATTGTTGTCAGTCCTTTCCTAATCTCTCAGTTTACCTGCATCAAAAATGGCCACCCCGACGATGCCTATGTTAAATATAGATGGCAACCTTCTAACTGGACCACTCCAGAGTAGAGAAAGTTTTACTTTCTGGACCTTCTTTTTATTTTTACAGTATTCTGACTATGCGTTCGGAAATGTGTGTAGGTTCGATGGGCAACGATTTCTATGGGAAAATACAGGAATACATATAATGTTCGTCGGGGACTCACTAAGTTCATATCAATGGAAGTCACTTGCTTGCATGGTTCATACATCAGCGCCAGCTGCTAACTATACCCTGTCGAGAAAAATAAACGTTTCAATCCTCACGTTTACTGTAAGATTCTCAGACGAATATCACTACTTTAGACGACAGTTTATTCATTCTCTCTTTCGTTTAATGTGGTTCTGGAAATATGCAGGAATACAACGTTTCCTTGGTCTTTGTGCGAAATGCTTTGCTTTTGGATGTTGATTACGTCAAGGGCATGGGGAGAGTTCTGAGGCTGGACTCGAATAGCAGGAGTGCAGAGCAGTGGGTTGGCGCTGACGTACTGATATTTGATACATGGCATTGGTGGCTTTACACAGGAAGAAAACAAATGTACGTTAGAAATCTCAAATCAGTAAACCATTTTTGCAGGAGAAGATTAATATATTCTTCCGTGGAGTTTGAACAGGTGGGATTATATTGGAGATGGTAAAAAGCTTTAGAAGGACATGAATCGTCTGGATGCCTGCACCAGAGGTTTAATCACATGGGCTGGATGGGTTGATTCAAGTGTGGATCTCGGGAAGATGACGATCTTCTTCCAAGGCATTTTACCAAAGTCAAGTCTGCTCAAATGCAACAAACATGAGCTAAACAATTTCTTCTACATTTCCATACAGAGCATCAACATTACTTCACAATTCCATTGTCCAAAAATAGAAGTCTAAAACAAAACCAACTCACAACAGTGTAAATAAAAACAGAACTAAACCCAATCACCCAAGCATTGACATCCATTTACATCAATTAAATCAATTAAACTGAAATCTGCGTGCGTTCAAGGGAGAAGGCGCCAAAGACAAGGATCACGAGCGACCACTCCCATGCCTACACATATGGAGGCGGAGGAAGCATTCTATCAAACGGACCGAATGAATGATGAATCTCCTGTGTTGTCATCTCATTTTACATTATTATATTTGGTAACTCTGTCTCTACCTGCAGGTTAGCCAAATGGGTGTACTTACTTCATTTCAACTCTGACCACTTCCATTGAGAATCAGTGATTTCTTCACTAAAACAGGAGATTATGCACTATGGTTCATGAGTTGAAACTCCACAGCAAACTCCAACATGTTGCAAGATCTCTTCTTTTGTTTCTATCAAATATCCCTGTAAAATACATTAGGGTGAATGTATTCTCACTGCAATATATCTCATCAACACAATTCCTTCAACAAAAAGCCCTCTTGAAAAACTCACTGGAAAAAGTCCTTCTTATGATCCTTTAAAGGCCTTTGGCTGCTTATGTTTTCCTTCCCATGCTCCTTCTCTTGGATGGAAACTGTAAACCTCCTTATTTGAATGAATGTCATTGTTATGCATCTCCAAAGTCTTCATACCTTTTTTCTTCAAATTCCAAATATCCATATCTAAAAATCTGATTAAATTATAAATTCAAAGCATATTGTTTAGCCCATCTCATTCTGAACCCAAAACAATGCCCAATCCGTCAAACACATTCAATGAAATATGTTAAACTAAAAGCTCTCAAGGACAACTCAACATGGCATTTGGTTGAACCTCCTCCTAGTAAGCATACAATCGGGTACAAATAGATTTATAACATCAAATACAATGCCATTTGAAGTATTAAACGTTATAAAACAATAGTGCAGTGGTTCTGAGTAATGAAAATCCAGAAGAGCCAGATCAGCATCAAAGGGAGTCTGACGTGGAAGAATTTGCAAATAACCGAAAAATATAAAAGGCAGGAAGGAGAAGGAATGCATGTGCTGAGTGTGAAGTTTAAATTTCTGTTTAATTTCTTCTTCCTTTCTGTAAGAACCCTTCCGAGGGTAACTTTGATTGAAATTCCACCTGCAAAACCAAAGCATTCTTGTCAAATTACAAATTAAACCATGACAAACTAGTATCAGAGCCACTACGATCCGATGGCTGAAACTTGAGCTAAACTGACTGAAGAATTCTTGCGACGATACGATGGAGAGTTCAAAGAGTTGAAGTCTGTAGTCGGTTCCATTTGTTCTAGATTGGACACAGTTAAACAGTGGAGCGAGCGCTTTCAACTGTCCGAAGTTAAGCATGAAGAAGCATTCTTAGCATTGAATAAGAAGGTCGACCTGCTATTGTTGCAGAAGTATGAAGGGAAGCAACCACAACAACCTACTATGCATTTGGGTGAATCTTCGTCACTTCTTCTCCCTACTGTTTATCACCCAGGCTCTGCGGAGGAGCAGTGTCTGCCCGGCGCCGGGGAGGAAGCACAGAGAACGGTTAACCAAAGCAGTTCTCCTCCCTTCTTTGCACATCAATGCAACTTCATCTCCCTAGCTATGCGGAGGACCAGTGTTTGGCCATCGTAGGGAACGAAATTCACATAAACCGCAACCTAAATTTGCCCAATGATTCTAGCGGCCCAAATTCCCCCAACTCCCAAAATGCCTCCAGCGGCCCAAATGCTTCCCGTGGCCCAAATTCGCTAAGCTCTAAAGCTCCCAGAAATGATCTCCCCGGCACAAATGGGCCTGACTCCCAAGGTCAAGGCAATGATCTCATCCGTCACCAGAGAGCAACGCGGGCGTTGGTAAAATTTATTACAGTTGCCATTACATTTACTATCTTGGGCATTTTGGTAATATTCTTTTATCACGGGGAATTTGATGGTATTAGTAAGAGTAGATTAGCAGATAGCATATATTTTGCTATTTGTCTAGTTACTCGGATGGGTGTTGATGATGTTAGACCAACCACTCCTCGGATGAAGATGTTTATTTCGGTTTACACGCTAATAGGATCAGCTTTGTACGGTCTACACTTAGAAATTTTACCAACTAATATTAGTGGTAATAGAATAAACATGGACTAATCTAGTAAATATACCAATTAATGATGTCTAAGTGAAGGAGTATAAGACCAGTCAGCACTTCTATGGACATTTCAATAGACTTCTATATGGTTTAGGAAAAGTCGAGTTAAACTTACTTTCATCACTTTCATGGATCCGCTGCGTACTAGGTACAGAGATCGAGATTACTATGGATCTGCATATTTAGCGTTATCGGCACAAGGTGAATTGATGGTGGCCATTCGATGGTACACTCTTACACGAGACGAACATAATTCACGAGTCACATATTTAGTTACCAAGGATATCATCATATACAAGTTGTATGCTTGTGGAGACGTTATTTTCTTGGGGAGGTAAATGATATAGGTGACCAAATATTATTTTTGGGACAAATTCACTCGCAAATGTTCAATTATAAAAATTTCAACGGGACTCAAAGAAATTGCGTAATTTTTACAGAAGGTTGCTCCAAAGAAAAATATACTTATCGAGAATCTTGTGTGTTTAATCTTAACACTAAAAGAAGTGAGCATCTAGGTTACACTTTTATTGGGAAGTATCCATATTATCTCGATTGGTTTTTACCATTAGCCCATGACATTGTTTTTATTTGTTTAATGTTGTGGTTGTTTAATTTTGTGATCATTCATGTTTCATTGTCACGTATATTTCATATTTTATAATTGTGTCTTCTTTTTTCCTAATTAATTTTATCTTATTATGCTTTTGTTGCAAAACTTGTTAGATGTCCATTTTATGTATAATACAACAAAAATGAGAATCCAACTTAGTTTATTTTTTGGAGTTGTAAGCATAGAGCAACACATGAATTTGTATTGGCTCCTTTATTTATGAGAAAGAAGACCAAAATAATGCTCATTGGAACTCGCGTTGACCACTGTTAACATTAGATAAAGATTGTCTTCTCTGGTTACAAGCTTATTGTCTTTGCATTTAAGATTGTCTTCGTAATCGTAGGTGATTGTTTAATATTATGATGCGATGAACCACATACTCGTGATCTTAGAGACATTAAAAAACAAAACCATGGATTCTATCATGAAATCATAAAAGTTTTGACATAGCCCACAAACGGATTGCAAGAATACGTCCTTGTGTTTGTGAAATGGATTGCAAGAATCCGCCATTGTTGCAACTGGCATGGCAAAGCGGGGAAGCAGACAGAACATCTCCATGAACTAAGCTTACAGTCTGCCGCCTTCTGCTTTAGCTGCACTCAACCAATCATTGATGAAAAGACACTCAACTGCGAACGTGAGAAGATTGTGTAAAGTACCACCCTTGACCAGGCTTTTGATGCATGGAAAACTCAAGGAAAGGCCTCTTACACAAGTTGGAGACGAGTCTGGTCTTCGCTTGGATAGTGGTGATTAACATCCAGAAGGTAGTTAGGCAAGCTTTGGTATACTCCTCCACCCATCATGTTGGATTGCTCTTCATCCTGTGCGCCTTCATTCTCACTTATCTGCAATGTTATGGAAACACAATATTGAAAACTGCACTCGAGTCTTTAAAATGGTTGATAACTTAAAGACCTTTGTTCTCAGATAGCTGTTGTGATTTTGCAGCTCGATCTCCTGCAAAAATGGTGGAATAATATTAATGGGTCCCGTCAAATGGTTTGTTGGAAAGCAGTAGACATTGTTACCTACCCTCTTCTGCATGAACTCGATTTCAGTTAGCAACGCTTCATTCTGAAAAACCAAAATAATCAAAAGAGAAACTCAGCCAATCTCCTCTCAACACCACATGTTCAGTCATACCTTTTTTGCTCGGATTCGACTGATGCCTTTCTCCAATCTTCCCTCCAGATTCTTCAAATCCTTAAACGACAATGAGCTGAGGGCTTCTCCAGTTATATGCCTGCTAAACACAATCAACAATGCTTTGAAAAGTGTATGAAACTCATCATATTTTTCCCACGAGTGGACCAACCTGTTTGAAGCCTGGATGTCTCGGATCTGCCTTCTTAGTTTGGATGCTTCTTGCTGGTAAAACTGCGCGCAGAACACCAACAAATTGTGACATTTAAATACATGGTTAGAGAAAGAACACTGTATTTGGTACCTGAGTATTTGTTTCAGCCACGGTAGGTGCGTTGGAAGACTCTGAGCAGGCTTTCTTGTACCTCTCTATTGTCCCTCTTACGCTGCAAATCATTTCATTTAATTGCTTCTCAGAACCTCATTCTAGATGATTTAATTTGAGTGCGATATGAACGTGACAATACAAGACCAGCCAAGGGAAAGGTAGAGTCTTTAATAGCAATATGAAATTTAAAGACAGCTGCAAAGCAACCTTAACTTTGTCGAACCACTGATTGGCAGTCTCTCTCGGCCATTTGGTCAGAATATTATTACACTGTGCAATAGCCGAGGAAGACCCTATTATTCACACCTCGAATGAATCAAGAATCTAAAGCTTGCCTCTATTTTTCAGATTTGAAAGCTCGTAAAAATGGTAGCTTTCTTCCGAACTCTATAATTTCTCCACCAAAGCAGAAAGAAATTATGCAGGTCTTCCTATTCACTGATACCTATCCTCTTTGTTTTCCTTTCTCTAAAGTAACCTCAACTTGACCTCTCTCTCTCTCATCGGGAGTCTAATGGGGGATCGATCTGTCCTAAGTTAGCTGAAAGTTGAAGGTGCACGTATATATACTTGCACTTTGTAAATTTGCAACAAGAAACAAGAAAGCGAAAGAAAACCACCATGGGAGAGGGAATCCTATTTCTTCAGAAAAGGGAATAAAGAGAGATTTGTTCTCCTTCAAAACAAGGATGATGGTAGGAGAGAAAAATCAAGAGAAGAACAAATTTGAAAAATGAAAAATCACGTCTGACGAGACTAGTCATCAAATAAAGACATATATATTATCTATTATTTAACAATTTTGTAATCATATAAACACAACTCTGGCATCTGGTGATCACAAGTGATTACCTATTTTTATCAGAATCTAAAATCTAAACTCAAAAGACTGGAATTCATTTCCATGATTGTATAAACTGCAGTGCTGGGTTTCGTTGAGAGAAAAAAAAAAAAAACTGGGGAAAACAAACAAGGTGGTAAAAGGGTAACGAGGATGCGACGACAAAATGTGTCAGCTTTTTTGTGAGGACGCATATGAAGAGAGAAGAAATGACAAAAATGGCAACAAGGGAGATGAATCCACAGGTCACTCGAACTGTGTCTTCTAAAAACCCCACCAAGCTTTTTCGCTGCCTTTTAATGGCTGCAGAACCTACATCAGCGTCTACTTCATTATCGGCCCTAAACATACAGATCTAAATACTCAAGGAAACCCATATAAGAAACACGTCATGCAGAAGTAATAATGCAAACCAGAACCTGCAACAGCTACAATTTTGAAAAGAAAAAAGTTTTAAGGACAAATTAATAAGAAATTAGGAAACAAAAATCTTCTAAAGAAATAAAAATCAAAACTGGAAAATCAACGGAGAATTATAAAGGATTTAACCTATTATTGGCATACTCATAGAGGCGACCTCGGGTGGAGAAGACAATGAGTGCAACTTCCGCATCGCACAAAACAGATAATTCATAAGCTTTCTTCAGCAACCCATTGCGTCGCTTACAGAAGGTAACTTGTCGATTCGTAGTGTTTTTGATCTGCTTAATCTCGATCTTTCCTCTGCCCATTTTCCTCTGGGAAGAGGCAGATCCCTCCATATCGTGTTGTGGAAACTCCGTGGCTGCAATCTGAAAATCAACAGGAGAAGAATTACGAAGTTAGGCATAAAATAAAGTCATAGTATCCAAGAAAACCAGAAAAAAAAAAAAAAAAACAGATGATGATTTTCCTAACCTGGTGAGACTCGAGAGTGGTACAGCTGAGAACCAGTTAAAGAAGTTGCAGATAACGGAAGGCGATTGGTGCGGAAGATGGGTTTTTATAGCCAGAAATGGACTCTTCAACCATACCAAACTCGCACAATTATTTTGTATATGTCTACGCCACTGTATCTCACTCACACTGTAGAAAAACAAGCTACGTTGAAATTATAAAAAGAGGATCACTGGAGGATTTAGCTTTCAGACTCCATTAACAGATAGAAGTTTAGGCCGATGCTGTTTAGTAGACCAACATTGCCATCATCAAAATTGACAACTGATCAGCTTTAGTTACAGTGGAGTTGCAGAAGAGAAGAGTTACTATAACTAGAATCTGTGGCCTTTCACCCATCTTCCCTTCTTCCAAAGTTTAAGGTCATATTATTAGCAAAGAGGCTACTCTTCCTCCTTAACTCCCTTCCCTAAACCCTACTACCTTTTCTCCTTCTTCGTGATGACATGCCCCTCCCAGCATGGGCTTACCTGCCCTCTTGTCTGACCTCCATTTGTCACTGTGTTTCTACTTTTGAATTATGTCTTAATTATGCTTAATTGTTTTTTAAAAAAATTAAAGTAGAGGTTACTATCAGAATGTTCAAGTATCATGACTTCATGTTTCTGACCTTTATATCATAATAATTTGACAACTGTGCTACTATTTTCACAAAAGATTAGCAATTGTTTATCATTAAATAAGTAAACTTCGACGTAAAAATTGGATTGTGAAAGCTGTTTTTAGAAATTATCCATTAACAAAAAATGACTTTTTTTAGCTGAATTTTCCAAAAATAAAAAAAACTTACTGTATGACGTGACATACTATATAATATCCAATATCTACGTGGCCCATATGCTTTATTATAACGTTATGATTGATGCGTATGAGACAATGTATTTAAGTATGTAATTATAAATCTCTAATTACAATTAGAGACTTCCTTTGGGTGATCAAGATTTATAGGGATTAAATGTAAGAAGAGTAGGTATTGGGTAATGATTACTTTTTAGGAAGATTAAGGTTTGACGAAGGAGAAAGGTTGGAGGAAGAAGAAAGGAAGAGGGTGCCTTATCTTCTTCTACAGTGACACGTTTGCTTTTGCTTCTTGTTAAGATAAAGATCTTTTTGGACAAGGATTCTTTGCTTGTCGTTCGACAGACTTTGCGTTTATAAATGGGGATGGCTTGCATGCATGGTTTCCATCATCTTCCCCAGACCAGCACAGACCTAAACAGTGTTCGGAATGGGTGTTCTTGGAGCTCTCGCTAAACATCTAGATGCTCTTATTGGGTATCTATTTCACTTATTTTCATGCTTTTCTATTTGTCTGAACTACTTTCTGATGGCAATGTTTTAACGAAGAACAAGTGATGTCTAATCTTTGAACTTTTATCTTTGATGCAGACCTGGCGTAATGCTTCTTTTTCCATTGTAAGTTGAGCACAGTCCTGGGTTTCGAAAACAAAACTCTTTCTCTCTCCCTCTCTCAAATGCCATGTTCATTCTTCCATTTCTGAGTCTTGAACATGAATGAATATGAACAGGTATGCGTCAATGAGGGCAATTGAGAGCCCTTCAACGCTAGACGACCAGCAGTGGCTAACTTACTGGGTCTTATACTCCTTCATCACCCTTTTCGAGCTCTCATTCTGGCAAGTCCTTGCTTGGTAAGTTTATACAAAACCCAGAGAAAAAAAATTGACCTTTCCATCCTTACGTACTGAGCCTATATGTGGGGGTGCAGGATTCCTATATGGCCATACACAAAACTCTTGTTTTGCATATGGTTAGTGCTTCCAAGTTTCAATGGGGCAGCCTATATTTATGAGAATATTGTGAGAAATTATGTTAAAATAGGGAGCTACGTGAGCTCGAGCTATCCAGAGAACCAGAAGAAAGTGCTCCAAATGATGAGCCTCGATGCCAGAAAGTCTGTAGAGCGTTACATCGATAGATATGGAGCTGATGCATTTGATCGTGTTATAAAAGCAGTGAGATTTCATCTCTCTCCCAATCTCTATCTTCCCCTCTTTTTCTCTCTCTAAAGTCTAAACTGTTGATTTGCAGGCTGAAAGAGAAGCAAAGAAGCACTGAGAGAAGAGCAGGCTTGTCCTCAACATCGGTCTTGGCGTTGTCAATCAACAACAGACTGAAAAAAGCATTGGATCGTTTTGCTCTCCCTGTGTTTTATACAACTCTTATTTGATGTACCAGTTTCACTTTGTAATAAAGATATCATTTTCTCTCATGTTAGCTTTTAATATTTCCTAATCGAAACCATGGAAATCAAGAGGTTCTCTCTTATAATATATGGTTTCCAATTGTTCAATTTGAATCTCCATCTCCTCTGCTACTTTCTTGGCGCTCTCTCTCATGTCTTCTTGGTTTCTTTTCTTTCTTACAACATCGGTTATCGCTGCCAATGCAATAATCTTTTCATCGGTTTTTAGCCTCCATTAGCGTCGATGACCGCATCCCATCTTGAAAGAAAGCGCTGCTTCCTCTTCCTTCTGATTCCACCACCCACGATTACACCTATCTTTTGAAAGAAGAATCAATGGACAATATGTTACCTTCTGAATTAGAAACTCTATTCCAAATAATGGAATCCATGTCTTGTGATCAACCATGGAGAATATCATATGCCAATCCTTGCACAAGTTCATCCTTGTCTGGGGTTGAATGTAAGCCAGAACAAGATAACCACCTCCATGTCTTTAGACTATATTTTGGCGACTCACCCAATCCAACCTGCAAGAGCCATGCAAAATCTTCTTCTTTAATCTTTTCTCTTCCTTTTCTTCAGTCTGCATTCTTCTTCAATTGTTTTGTTAATGCTAAAACCACTGTTACTGTTTCACAATCTGCAGTTTTCAATTCTTCTTTGCAACAGCTCAGTCTCAGATCAAACCCAGCTCTCACTGGCTCAATCCCCACCCAAATTTCTTCTCTGACGTCCTTGCAAGTTCTCACATTGTGCAGAAAGGCTTCACTGCTAGAATTCCTGGTGAAATTTTCAGCTTGAGCCCTTTAGTTCAACTTGATCTGAGCTACAGCACGCTCACTGGCTCTATCCCTTTCCAGCTAAGCAGCCTCAAAACCTTGATTTTTGCTACAATTTTCTTACAGGATCAATCCCTAGCACAATCATTAATTTGGTTCTTCTTCAAAAACTCTGTTTAAGCTCCAATTCACTGACCGGTGGCATTCCTGATGGTATTGAAAATCTCAGTTCAATGGTGCTTCTGGCCTTGTGTGGCAATAAATTGCAAGGGAATGGGATTGAGCAGATTGCAGAGCTTGCAGTATTTCATTATGGATGATAATCCAAAGAATATCCCTCTGCCTCTTGAGCTTGGCCAGTTAGTGAAACTACGAGAGCTCAGGCTTTCGAATTCTGGGTATGTAGGCATTATACCACCAAGTCTTGCGGGGCTTAAAAATCTACGCAATTTATCTCTGCAAAACAACCGTTTAGCTGGTGAAATTCCTACTGGTTTTGATGATCTATTTCACATATATCATCTGAATCTTAGTGGAAATCTTGTGAGTGGTATGGTTCCTTTCAATTCAAGCTTCTTCAAAAGACTTGGGATGAACTTGGATCCTAGTGGAAACTCTAATCTCTGCTTAAATCCCTCTGAAGCATATGGGGTTAAGATTGGAGTGGATGGTTGTCGAAGCAATAGAAGTGGGTCTGAACCATTAAACCACTCTCAAGCTTCATCTAAGCTCTGCAAGCCATTTCCCCTATTAGTTTCTTCACTGGTTCTGTGCTTGCTGGGTTTATTATTTCCACTGTTATCCTAAATAAATGTGCTTTCTATCTATTCTCATATTATAGCTGCAGAGAGCGAATGTATTCTTAAGACATATTAGTGTTATGATTAGCATAAATGGAATAGCACCACCCACCCTTTTGTTTGTGTACGAAACTTGAGCTGGCATTGCAGAAGGGAATCAATCAACATGGAAGGATCCAACGCCTGAGATGGAAAAGGCTGGTCAAATACCTTTTTGTCTTTTCTTCCTCGTTTTGCTCTTTGTCGCCTATGGAAGTCTGCAGTTTGTGTGCGTTTTATGTTCTACATTCACACGCAAACATGACTACTAACAATCCTTTTGAAAAATAGAGTGATAATTTCTGACCTGGATTCAAGGTTTGAGGAGAAATATATTTGACGAGGTTGAATACGAGCATATTAGTTATATTAGTATCACAGAATGACGCTCCTTTCATCTTCTTCTTTCTCTGGTTGAGCTTCCCGAGATTTAATGAATATCCTTCATCCTAGAAGATAGAATTTCCAGATCTACTATTGCCCTTTTTAAGCCATTATTAACCGTTGGCGATCGCCTAAGCACCACCGCCTGTGCAAGGTTCGTCATATTCCCCGTCGATGCAAATATAAAACTATATCCCTTCTCGATTTCATAAACCAGTTTCCATTTCCCGCGTCCTTGTTGGGAAAGGGACAGCTTTACTCTGCGACCTGGGTTTTTCAATGGTTAGGATTGCTCCACGACCACTGCCACGTGGTGTTTGCTTTGATGATTATCCTCGTGCGAAATTATTGTCTGATACATGGACGACTTCCCAAGTTTCCATATCAATGCGTAGAAGGCAACTCTTCTCTCTCCCTCTCTGTTCCAATTGCATCAATCGATAAGAAAGGAAATGCCCGGCGTCGATGAATCCTCGGCCACGGCGACAGGCCGCTTGGCTGTGCTCTCTGCGCACTTGGGTGCCGCAAAAATCGAATCTTTTGAGCTCGTATCTCCCCTTGAACCTCAGGTCGTGTCCTCTCAGAACTTGGTCCAGCAACCTTCTAACCTCAAGGGTTCGTTGACTGTCGTCGACGAAAGGACTGGTAAGAGGTACCAGATCCAGGTCACTGAGGACGGCACGGTGAAAGCCACCGATTTCAAGAAGGTTTTTTCATGAAGGATTTTTTTTTCCAAATAGTTCATTTTGGTTTACCTCTTCGATTTATTGATCATTGAACTTACTTTGATCGACAGATCACGACAGGAAAAAGTGATAAGGGTCTCAAGCTGTACGACCCTGGCTATCTTAACACGGCTCCTGTACGTTCGATGATCAGTTATATTGATGGCGATGAGGGGATTCTCCGATACAGAGGCTACCCAATTGAAGAGTTGGCTGAGAGTAGTACCTATATGGAAGTGGCTTATCTCTTGAGTAAGTCCGTTTATGGGTTTGGGCTATAATTCTTAATATTTAGACTAATTTAGTGATTCCAATGGTAGAGTAGTTTTTACAGAAACTGTATTTATTCTCGTTTATCTGATGTCCTTCAATCATCAATTTCATTTATTTCAGTGTACGGGAATTTGCCTTCTCTAAGTCAGTTAGCTGATTGGGAATTTGCCATTTCTCAGCATTCGGCTGTCCCACAAGGAATACTGGTGCGCTTTTCATTCTTGTATAGACCCCATAGTATACCTTGGCCATGATTGCCATCAGATTCTCTTCTGTTTTATCTGGAAAAATTATAAAAATGGAGGGTCATGTAACAAATTTTGATATAAGCAGTCATGTGTCCTCAACTTTCTTTCTGTAGTAAGATTTTCTCAGTTTGAGTAGCTTGAAAATTGATCTGTAATGGGGAACTAAAGTCATTTTTGTCTCCTTATACACTTCTGCAAATGTTGGGTGGTAGATGATGTCTTCACTTCAGTGCCTGCAGTTTGTTATGAAGTAATGTGGAAAATTTGGTTTCTTGTTCGCATGATAATGCAATGCTTGACGGTAATTGAAGTTGTCGAGTTAATTGTATGCTTACCTGGAGTTTACTTCTAAAACAGAATGGAACAAGTTCACTTTTAGGACAAAGAGTGGAAACTTGTTTGCGTTGTAGTGTATGGTGACTAAATTTGACTTGCAACGCAGATGTGATGAATGGACAATACTTCTTTCCTATTTTATTGGAACATATATGGCTGACAGAGTCTTCTTACACTTGTATGTAGGATATTATTCAGGCAATGCCTCATGATGCGCATCCAATGGGTGTGCTTGTCAGTGCAATGAGTGCTCTTTCTGTCTTTCATCCTGATGCGAATCCTGCCCTTCAAGTTAGTTGATTTTGATTTTGAAGTTTAAATCCATTGTAGCCTACAGAGTGTCCTTAGTTCTTTATCTGCATCTGAGTAGACTGGCATTTGGTAAAACCAGTGTTTGAACATTTCTGATGTTCGCAGAAATGACTGGTATTGTAAAAAGCTTCATCTCTGATGCTCTTATTTGGATAACATCAACAAGCATAGAAGATTGTTTTACGTTCATTGAGCATATATATACCCTTTTATATGCTTTTCGGGGGTATTACGATATTTTCTGATTGTGCTACGTTCATTTTTCAGGGCCAAGACCTTTACGGGTCTAAACAAGTAAGAGACAAACAAATAGCTCGTATTCTAGGGAAGGTAGCCTTTCTAGGACTTCCTTGCAACTAAATTTCTTGTCTTTTTTTGACTCTTTGTTTGAATTTTATTTGGGAACCCTTTTATACATTGTTCCCTTAGGAAATGACATGTCTCTGGCCACTAATGAGAGATTTAATCTATTTAACAGGCACCTACCATTGCAGCAGCTGCATACTTGAGATTGGCCGGAAGGCCTCCGGTTCTCCCTTCTAGCAATCTTTCTTATGCGGAGAACTTTTTATACATGCTTGATTCTCTGTATGTTCTCTATCATCAATTTCTTTCTGTTGTGGGGCTTGTCTTTGCATGTTGCTAAAATTTCAGAGAAAATTTTCACTACTGTCTGCAGTCATGTATGAAAGAACAAAGACCTCAATCCTAAAATTGACTAAATTAACTTCAACCTAACCACTTAAACATTTCTTATTTGCAGTAATTTAACATGGTGTCAAAGCAAAAGATCATGAGTTCAAATTCTTATTTCATCTCTATAAGCCCATTTAATTTGAAAAATATCCATGTTTAAAGACTAATAAAACAACATTAGGGGCAATGCTAAGGTATAATTTAAATGGTTAAATTAACTCGACCCTACAAATTAAGCTTTTGAGATTGGTGATGATTTGAAATGAAGATAGTGTATTTTCTTAGTTGGAAATGTGAACTTGGCCCACAAAATAACTGAGAGTCATGTTTCTTTTCAGAGGCAATCGATCTTATAAACCCAACCCTCGACTTGCTCGAGTGTTGGATATTCTCTTCATTCTTCACGCAGAACATGAAATGAATTGCTCCACAGCAGCTGCCCGCCATCTGGCATCAAGGTAAGTGTATAATGTCCGACCTAACTGCCAGAAATCAACTCTGGTCTGATCAATGCACTTTGCTCTTATCAGTGGTGTTGATGTGTACACTGCTCTGGCTGGTGCTGTTGGGGCACTCTATGGTCCTCTTCATGGTGGTGCTAATGAGGTACATATGATAATGAAAATGCAGCATATTTTTTGTTCTATTCCTGGACTGCCAAAGTTGACGCAGTCAACAGAAATATAGGATCTTGTATATAGCTCTCACTTATGGTTGAGTCATGAGCTCTTTTTTGTAATATTTTTTTGGAATGTAGGCGGTGTTGAAGATGTTGAGTGACATCGGAACAGTTGAGAACATCCCCGAGTTCATTGATGGTGTAAAAAACAGGTGATTATATTTCAGCTGGGTTTTTTTTATCTGATAATATTACTGAGCTTCTCTGTAATGTGAGTGTGTGATGTTTTAATTTGCAAGTATCCTAATTATTGTTTTCACTCGACTAAAACTTCCAGAAAACGGAAGATGTCAGGTTTTGGACATCGTGTGTACAAAAACTACGATCCTCGAGCAAAGGTCATTAGGAAACTAGCGGATGAAGTATTTTCAATTGTTGGGCGGGATCCCCTGATCGAAGTAAGTATCAATATCGATTGATGGATAATGTTACTGTTTAAGTTTTAACCCGGCTTTTTAAATGGTAGGAATAGATTGCACTCCTCAAAAATAGTTCTTTCAGTTTATAGTCCAAGGATTTGAAATCTAAGCAATATGTAAAATTGTATTGGGAAGATGCATTCTCGAGACTAAATTCATTTTTGATTAACAACAACAGGTGGCAGTTGCTCTTGAGAAGGCTGCACTGGCTGACGAGTATTTTGTGAAGAGAAAGCTGTATCCAAATGTGGATTTCTACTCAGGGTTAATATACAGGTGCAGTGCATATAGCCTTCATTTTCTTTTAACATTAGCCCATTGAAGTAATATTGACAAGCGAGCTATTCTTGCGAATCAGGGCAATGGGATTCCCAACAGAGTTTTTCCCGGTTTTATTTGCCATCCCTCGAATGGCCGGGTATCTGGCACACTGGCGGGAGTCTTTGGATGATCCCGACACCAAGATAATGAGACCACAGCAGGTTTTTTCCTCGTTCCAAGGCTACAATGATGATCATGTGGTTTGCTGTTTATAATTTTTCCTTTTCAGGTATACGTTGGGGAATGGCTGCAGCATTATATGCCACTTCAAGGGAGACTGGTGCCCGCCAAAGCAGACAGACTTGGTCAAGTTTCGGTTTCGAATGCGTCGAGGCGCCGATTAGCTGGATCTGGAGTCTAAGGGCTTGTTGCATAAACAAACATTACAAAAAGATGAAAAATGTTATTTAGTTTTTGGCAACCTCATCAGTTGTTCAACTTGTCTCTCATCTTTCTACTCTTGCTCGTATTATTTTGCATCAAATTGAATGTCTTAGAGATGGAAAAATCTGAAAGATTCAAAGCTTTTGCTGCAACAAGGATTGAAGAATAATCCAAGCTACTTGTACAAGTATAAAAACATACAGGCATCTTCTCTTTTGTGCAAGTATAGTTGCTTTAGTCTATCCACAGCTCTGTTATAAGCCTCGGCCACATCCTTTCATTTTAGCCTGCAAACAATCACATTCGCTCATTAGTACGTTTCTTTTGGGCACCTCTAGGAGGGACTTTCCCTACTCTCTGCAGCTGTATGAAATTATGTTTAATACTAATAAAATTATGTAGCAACATTAAGGGCAGTGTTAACATATAATTTAAATGGTTAAATTAACACGACCTTATAGATTAAGCTTCAATTTCAAAGGAAGAAAGTAGTGTATTTTCTTCATTGGAAATGTGAACCTTGGCCCTCAAAATAACTGAGAGTCCTGTTTCTTTCCAGAGGCAATTGATCTTATAAGTCCAGCCCTCAGACTTGCTTGAGTGCTAGATGTTCTCTTCATTCTTCACAAACATGAAATGAATTGCTCTCATCTGGCATCAAGGTAATCGGATAATGTCCGACCTAACTGCCAGAAATCAACTCTGGTCTGATCAATGCACTTTGTTTATCACTGGTGTTGATGTGTACAGTGCTCTGGCTGGAGCTGTTGGGGCACTCTATGGTTCTCTTCATGGTGGTGCTAATGAGGTACATATGAAAACGAAAATGCTGCATATTTTTTGTTGTATTCCTGGACTGCCAGAGTTGATGCTGTCAACAGAAATATAGGATTTTGTGTATAGCTTTCTCTTATGCTTGAGTCATGAGTTCTTTTTCATTGCTAAGAATGTATAAGCATTCAAGTGACCAAGCATGGTGGGATTTAAATTCGAACACATTTGGTGTTTGGATGATATAATATAGGATTAAAGGGTAATTAAAGGTAAAAACCAACACAACCAAAACAGATTCACATTTTCAACCAGGAAAAACACCATACAGCATAGCATATCCAGAAAATACAAACACAGTACAAGCAAAGGAACAACTCCAAAAATTTCCCCCTTAAACAGCCCCTGCCAAAGCCGGGTTTTACTACTAGCTCAGTCTTCGGTCTACAAGACTCTAAATGGTCGGCTGGCGCAGCTCAGGTCGAACAAAGTCTGCATCTGGTGGGACTGAAATGTCTAGGGTTGGCCTCAGTTCGGCACATACTTCAATGGCAGCATGGACTGGATCAGACAAGAAGTTGCTGATCAGGTCCCGGTTAACTGGCTTTCCGTTGTCAACTGCAACTAATGCCTGCTGGGTTAAGATGTAATCAAATCGCGGGGCCCACTTTCTCGATCCCAATCGAGCCGTGGTCGAACAATTGTCAACCATGAAAGAAACTCCTCGGGCGTGCATGAATGGGTTCAGAGAATCAACCGACTCGATCACACTTTCGTTGATGATTTCAGAGTAGGAATGCCCTTTCTTCCTCAATACTTCAATCTGAATTTCATATGAGAAAATCACCATTTAGCCAACCATGTCTTTATATGTACCTCTATTTTACAAGTTAGAGAGATCCAAAAGATTTATGCAATTTAGAGAAAATCATTGTCCATTCAATCAAATATATATACACACACACACATTCAATGAATGTACCTGAGCCATCATCAAGGCCACAAAAACACCAGCTGTGAAAGGATATAATGGCCCAAGGTCGCCGGCTGGTCGTGTTTGACGAACTCGCTCTCCGACTTTCCACATCCGAGTTTGATCGATTTTTCCCATGGGAAAAGCTGGCAGACCATCCTTCTCCTGTAAAGTCCAAAATCGCATTACAAAAATCATTTTTTTAACACAAAGTTCAGTATTTAAAAAGGAAATAGTGGCACTAAGCAAGTATCAACATACATAAAATCGACGTCCAGCCAAGACAACACTGCGGATCTCACTTCCAGTGGCCACATCTTCATAACATTCGTACAAGATGTCCATGCAGGGATAGAACGAGGCACTATAAGCTATCTCAAATTCCTTCTTGCCTTCTTCAGACAAGGAATTATATACAGATAGCATGCCCTACAAGCAAAATAGTACAAATTAATGCAAAATATTGATAAATGGGCACAAAAATGGATGTGAAAATTTGAGATTGATAAAGTAACCTTGGTAGAGATGGTCTTGGATATTGTCCCAGTTATTGATTCTACGGTGTTCTTATAAGCCAGATCCTCCTCCATTCCGTTTTCAGTGTACCTTCTAAACAAGGACTCCACAATTCCGTGGACAGCACCAAGCAAGATGCCTATAAACATGGAAGAAAAGGATGGCGTTTAAGAGCATGGAAAATCGAAGAGATTTCATGTAATAATTGAAAGCTACCTCTTTCACCAAAGATGTCACTCTTGTACTCCTGCTCTAGTGTAGTGGCAAATGTGAAAGGAGAGCCGAGGGCAATTGACCAACCCAAAGCAACATCTGTGGCTCGCCCATCAACATCCTGTATACAGTTTTAAACATTTGAGAAGAGAGGGAGAGAGAGATAGAGAGAGAGAGAGAGAGATAACCTGGTGCACTGCAAAACTGGAGTTAATTCCAGCCCCATTTATCTCTTTTCCTTGAACATAAAGTCTCCTTACTGAGGGGCCCATTCCCTTTGGACACACAGCAATGACACTGAAATTCTTGGGAAAATTCAGTCCCATTGATTGCAAATGTCCAAGAAGAAATCCATGGGAGAGACCAAGAATGCTATTTGGCTTCATGTGAGAGAAAATCTTCTCATAATTATCGGCCTGCAATATGCAATCAACAAGACCATTCAAGAGCTCATAGGATATGCAAGAATATAACCAAAAAGGCCAACACAACACTGATTTATATAACACCTGAGCAAAACATTTCCACATTATTGATGGGGTAAGAGAAAATGAAGGAATTAGAATCCGAGATGTAGAAAGCACGATCAACTTACCTGTGCAGCATCAGAAATCAGTAGTAGCACCAGATCACTGCCAGAGATGGTTTCCCAAATATCACCTAAAGTTCCATTCTCTTCTTTAAAGCCAGCAGCCCGAGCTTCCTCAAATGAGCGGGAGCCTTTTCTGAGTCCAATCTGCATTTTAATAAAGTGAACATATAAAATGTTAAATAAGGAAATGCCAAGTAGTAAAACTTAACCACAAGGATGAATACTTAGAAGCAACAATACCTTCACAACAATATCTGACTTTGCCTGCGTAAGAGAATCCCTAAAGTTTTGAGCTTGAGCAGGTCCCTAAACAAACGAGTGTAAGGTTAGCAAGCCAGGCAACAACAGAGGGATTAGACAAATGCTGAACGCTAATACGCATGAGTAATCTTTTTATTTCAACAATTTTTCTTTCTGTACCAAAAATGTCGTAGATGGAGGCATTGGAGGCATTATAATACAGGAAAAGTTATAGGAAATCACCTGCGAACCCCAGCCAATTACACCAATTTGTTTAATCCCCTTGAGAGAATCTGGCAGCAAATGGAACAAATCTCTTCCTCCTCGCACAATATACTAAAACAAACAAAACCAGACTTCAACAACGATGAATATGTCACACTTTGAGGGTGGTGTTGTGGTTGCAATCGTTTCTGGACGAAATGAACAAGAAAAAGAAAACAAATTTCTACCCTGACAGGTGATTTAGCCGACAATAAAAAAACAAAATTGAAAAACCTCATCGTGTCCAGCTAGGTTGATCTTCTCTTTCTTGAATACAGAGGTCTCAAAATCCAGAGAAGTTAGCGGCTTTATCGCGGGAGCCGAGACCATGCGCGCTCCAAGAACCAAGCCACCCCTTCTACCGCCATCGCTAGCAGCTCTAAGAGATTTCAAAGCTTTGAAGGAAGATGAGGAAGAGAGAAAGCCAATACCTTGAGTCCCACTTATTTTTGGTACAGCTTGATTTTGGAGTGAAGGAGGGCAGGAAGGAGACGCAGAGAAAGACGTAGCCGCCATGGATGCCTAAACAGAGGAGGGCAGGAAGTGAAGGAAATGTGGACAAGATACACGTTTAAGAAGTGATTTTTTTGTTCCATTCATGGGCTTTTTAGTTGGAAGACAACTCAGACGATGTAAGCCCACTTACACATCTGTCATGTTGGATCTGTTTCAGCTTCTCCAATCTCCATACCATAAATCATTCAAATTGCCTCTTTTGAAGAAAAAATCCATACTTTCTTAACAGAGCTGAAATCTTGAGAATTCCATAGTCGGTGGATAAATCTTCATGCATTTTCTCCTGATGAATGTGCTGCAAAACTGCTTGATTCTCCTCCTACTCCAGTATCTACACATCCTCAATAAATATTCATGTTTTTAATCGAACAAGACTTATATTCTTCAAAAGTAAATCTTAGTGCAAATGACATTGATCACGCTATTAATTATTACACCTTATAAAGATAAACTTTATTCAATTACTTACTACTGGACTTTTATCTTTTCCGAACAAGAAATTATTAATCCAATAAGCTTTCATAACGCCCCTTTTACGTAATAAGTAGTTTTCTTTTTGGAAGTATATATCCATTATCCTCTTGGAAAAAGGAATTTTTCCTAGGCTCCGGTTTTCTCTCTCTCTTTCCCTCTAAGCCTGTAAATTAATGCCAATGGTTCTGGCAGCAGGAAGTTACAGTCTTTCTGCTATCCCAGTCCATGGGTACTCAAGGGCAGGAAGATCAAGATTATGCAAAAGGGGCCTTTTGCATTTTCAAGTGGCAGCGAGCTCGGAAATGGCTGCCTCTGGGGGTGGAAGAGGGACGGCGGTGTTCGAGGAGGGACGGCTAGACCACCCAAAATGGTCGGGCGAGACTCCTCTCTCTCGCCTTGTGAGCACTCTCATTTCCTTTAAGCCCATCTTCTCCATCCTCAAGCTTGGCGCTAGACAAGTCCTTATTAGGTCCTCTCGAAAAACTCTTGAATTTTATTTAGGTAGCCATTGCCTGTTCTTTTGGATGTGAATGGAGTTTTGGTATGTGGGTTTGAGCAGCACAGCTGAAAAGAAGAACATTCCTTGGCGAGAAATGACGAAGGAAGTGTTGGAATCTGATGTTTATAGCGAGCTAGAGACAATCCAGGATGCCTCCATTGTGTACCCAGATTGTAAATTTAGCTCCTTATTTCTGATATTCCATTTTCATCATCTTCTTTTCTTTGACTGTTTTTAGGATGACTGATATTTAGATAATAAGTTGGAATACAAGTCTTATTTTTTTTCGATTGAGCACTCAAGAACCTAATTTTTTTTAACAGATTACCTGAGTCCTTTTCATGCATATGATGAAGGAAATCTTTCATGGCTGGTCAGTATTTATATGAACGAAATAACTATATATGCACCCTTTGAGGATTGTTAACGACAAGACATATATTTGACGTGCTTCTGTCAGGCTGCAGCAGAAGCAGAGGCTGCAACAATGTCGATGGTGAGACGAGCACTTCCTGATGTTACATCTGCAGATGAAGCTAATGAAATAATGTATGGAGGTTGGCTTGGAACAATTGAAAAGCATCATTTACAGTATTCAGCAAACAACATCCAAGACATTCTAGATATTGGCTGCTCGGTAGGTGTAAGCACAAGGTATTTGGCTGATAAATATCCTTCGGCTAAAGTCACTGTAAGTGATATTTCCTTATTTTTTAAGCTATCGAAATGAGATATATATTCATTATGCTGTTCTATATGTTACTCCATTGATTTATGTGCTATCTGTATGGTGTAGGGACTAGATCTGTCTCCTTACTTTCTGGCTGTGGCTCAATTTAAGGAAAAGAAAAGAGCCGCGCCAAGAACGAACAGGATTACCTGGGTTCATGCAAACGGTGAAGAAACTGGCTTGCCAAGTAGATCATTTGACCTTGTTTCAATTGCTTATGTTGTAAGAATCCTTTTTCCCCTCAGTAGTCAGTAGTTTTGTGTGTAAATCACAGTTTTCTATCTGAAAAAATCATTTTTGGATGATCTACACATCTTCTTAGTTAGTAATCAATTTTGTACAAGTACAATAGAAGATTATTGAGCCAGTTGTGAAAATCATAAATCTCCCTATTTTTGCACTACACGTGCAGTAAAATTTACGTTGAGGCACTATTTATGCTCTTCCTCCTGATTGTGATTGCTATGTATTATCCTCCATATCCAACGAAGGTCCCCACCTAGATTTATGCTCTTATTTCTGATAGATTGGAAAGTTAATAAAGAGAAGTTAGTAAGTTGAAAGGTTTGGTTATTAGTAGTTGTAAACCAAATCTATTATATAAGAACTTGGTATAATTGGGAATGGAGGATATCGAGTATCTTGTGAAGAGTGTAGGTAATCCAGACGTATCTAGGAGGTTGTGGTGAGTGAGAAATCCGGCGTATCTGGGGGTGGAGCATTGTGCTTCAGTGCGTGATTGTATTATTTTCTTTCAATAGTTGAATAATAATTGAAGAGGAATTCCAAGTACATCACTAGAAGCAAGTTGCAGGCCTTAGTTTACAAAAATATAGGTGATTGGACAGTGTAGCCATAGATTATTATATTGGAGGATGTAGAAAAAGATAACCAGTGTCTTCTTTCTCATGCTGACGAATCTATAATGCTTCGCTCGAAAAACCTCACTTCTGAAATTGTACGAGTGGTGATATAAGCATTATTTCTTTGTTCACTCCTGAAACTTCATTGATGTCATGTATAAGCTTGCAGCTGCATGAATGCCCTGAAACAGCAATAGTTGGTCTGCTGAAGGAAGCATTTCGCCTGCTGCTACCAGGAGGCACACTTGCTGTGACAGACCAATCGGTAAACCACGATGCCATTATAACCTGAAATAAGTACAAATCTCGTGGAAAGATTCTGACGTTTAACTTGCTCTTTTTGCAGCCAAAATCAAAGGCCCTTCAGGTATGCCTTCCATCTTTTATAATATGTTTGGATACTACATGATCAATTTCTGAGTTAGGTGTATTTTCAGGATCTTCCTCCAGTGATTTTCACTTTACTGAAGAGTACAGAACCATTTCTAGATGAATATCACCTCGCTGATTTAGAAGGAAGAATGAGTGAAGTTGGCTTTCTGAACATAACAAGTGTGATGACAGATCCAAGACACAGAACTGTAACTGCGACAGTACCATCTGTATGAGAAACCTCGTCTGTTCGAGACTAATTGGCCTGCAAGTTTGTGGGAAGGAAGCATTTGGCAAATTCAGAAAGTAATTTTTTGTTCTTTAATTGGCTTTTTCCGTTTTGGTTAGTTTTAATTTCATGCAATCCCTGTTATGGAAGGAAAAAACAGACATTGAAAAGACAACCTCGGATTGGATTATATTTCCCACGGATTGGATTATATTTCCCAATACACGATAATCATGCCATAAAGATCTTACCTTCTTATGTTCATCGTTTGAAGTTTGAGTTTGGATTTGTACTTATCAAATATCAAGACTTGTCTCAATACCCGATCTCGTTGGACTCGCATTAAAAGAAAGCTGAAGATTTGATTTGAAGTTCTATATTTTTAATACATGCTTCATTTTCAATGTATTTTCTCCTGTATGGAGCTTAATGCACGTATGAAAGAACACCTGTGCTGGCGTGATGAAGATGAGGACTAGTGAAGATTTTCCATTGAAACAGTAAACATATCATTAAGTTGCGAAAGACAAAATTTTGTTAGTGGGCTACCCAAAAGGATGTTCCTTTTATGCTGATCAACAAAGCCCCGTGAAAAACGTCGCCGGAAGTATCTGCTCCGATTCAGGTCTGATAGAGGGTATTTCAGAAAATTACACTGTTTTCTTGACACGTGGAGGAGGTTTCTGGAGATGGAACCATGGAGGTCGGAGCCGAGGAGCCCACTGAAATCTCTGTACTTCACCTCTCTCTCTCTCTCTCTGTACTTATTTATTTTTTAAAATTTTATCTTATTTGTTCTTGGTTCGCTCTTGGGTGCCCTTCAAAGTTCAAAGCTGAACTGAAAATGAGTTTTTACAAAAACCATGACCTTGAGAATCTTTGAGTTTATGAGTATTTTCCATCTTCTCCAACCAGCGAGCTCTAAAGTCTCAATTTTTGGAGTAGGTTTCGAACTTTACATGCGAAAACTTTCTTCTGGTAAGTTTTCTTCGAATAAAAAAGAGTCGAGATTTTTGTTTCTTGATCACGCGTTCTTCGTTCGATAATTATGATGAATATTTTATGCTGCTCGTCTTCTCTATCTGGCCGATGAAGTTGGCCCAGCAACAAATGTTTTCGCCAACTTTTGACTAAAAATATTTAGTTTTGTATTAATCATTGATCATCCTCATCACGGGTAGCTGGATATGAAATTAGAATCGTCGGGTTTATGAATTTTCCATCGTAGGACGAGGAACTTTCTTCTTATCTACTCTGGTTTCTGGTTCTGGCCTGGGTTTCATTTTCCCAAATTTGGGGGAATCCTGTAAAACTCTGGACATTTGTCTGTCGTAATCTGTAAAACTTTCGATGTTGGACTGTGTTGTCGTTTAGTTGATCACCCAATATGTCGTTTAGTTGAGGATAGTGTCTCAACCGATGATTTTGAAAATGCCTGGAGGTCACACAATATTTCGCTGTTCTACATTGAGCTGGACTAGTTGTTGCTGTTTTAGTTGATCACCCTTCTTATTCTGATTATAAGTTTGACTTTGCATCAAATGATTTTCATCTTCTGCATTTATTCTCTCGAACAATTACAGAATCATTGTTCTATCGATAGTATATTAATTGTAAGTTGTGAATCCCTGTTTTTTTCTCTGTTGAGAGGGTGCAAATACCAAGCACCGCATTGCCATACACTTGACCAAGCACTGCATTATCTGTCAGATTATACTTTGATTATAAATTGCCATGGACGTAAAAGGTATAGCTTGGGTGGGGCACGTATACCAAAAGTTTGAAGCAATGTTCTTGGAAGTGGAAGAAAATATGGACGAGGTATGCTTTGTCGTTCAAACGCGCTGCTTTTTTGATTGGTAGCTCAAATTATATTGATGCACGAAATGTACATACTATAGTACTTCTTCGAGGGTAGAGTCCACTGATATTCTTCTGACATTGTTGTGATTTGCCACCTTTCTTGTTTGATTCATATTGTTGTTCTTTTTCCTTGTTTTGGAACAGAACAATGCCAAATATGTAGAGAATCGGGTGCAGACTGTTGGGTCCAGTGTCAAAAAGTTTTATGCAGATGTAATGGAAGATTTGCTTCCCCCGTCTCTCATGGGTGCTGAGAAGGTGGAAACCTCGGACTTGCCTGATGATGAAGATTCTAACGTTGTGATATGGAAGAAGCCAAGTCAAAGTATGGAGATCAGAGTCAGAGACGACCGGATGTCCATACTGAGAAATCAACTGAGAAAATGAAAGTTATAGCAAACTTACTGAAGGACGAGGCTCATGCAATCTCATCAGCGTCATTGGGAGGCTCAGTAAAAAAGCCATTTATCGATTCATATTCAAGACTGGCAGATGGAAGTATTTCTGAGCAATTGGATATGGGTTTCAAAGGATCTCTAGAAAAACGAACAGCCAAAGCCGAAAAACCACATGAAAAATTATCAATCCGCTCATATCGCAATCAGTTAGATAAAACAACCCCACCAATCGGAGGCACAACTGATGAGATTAGAAATGAAAAGGTTGTCATCGCAGATTCCCCACTCAGATCCTCGTTATCTGGTATTTTGGCCAAATCTGCTGTGAATGAAAGTGAGGACATGAGACTCATCTTCTGTTGATTCAATAAGTGAAGCATTTTTTTGTAATCTTTCTCTGTGGCTCTCTTTTGACCAATGTTACGGTAGCTGCAGGTGTAATCGATCGGTTGGTGGCTGAGTAAGAAGCGCCTCTGATTGAAGTGGACAAGGTCTTTGTTTCTCATCCAGGTATGAGGAAAGCAGTTTTCACATATTTTCCATTTTTGAAGTTGTCGTTGCTACAAGTTATCACTTGTGTTCAAGTCTAAAGGGTTAGCTTAACTGTTAATAAGCCAGGGATGGAAGTTTCTCTGTTGTTAACTTCAGTGCCAAAGTGTATGCAAGAGCGTCTAGACATCTGTAGTTTTAGATCTTTTAATCTGCATAAGGTCAGGAACTTGATTTGGAAGTAGATCATCTGGACTGCTGCAGAATGAAGTCATGATGTGATGTTGTGTGATTACTTTTCTTATAACAACTCAAAGCAAGGCAAGCTTTTTCACAGGAAAATCAGATTGCTGTGGTCTCCATGTGATTCGGAGCAATGCTGAAGGTGATGAGGCAACGAAGAATGTCGGGCAATTTGCTTTTATTTGTGTTTTCCAGAAGAAGGAACTGGAAGCCCAAGGAAGCAGGAGTATAAGCATTATGCAGAATGGTCTGGTGGAGATAGTGAAAATGATTGGGAGCTTCTCTAAACACGGTTACCAAGTTGCTGCATAAAAGCTTCTCCCATATTAACCGTCCCCAACAACCATGGATGAAAATCCCTGAAAAGATATGCTGTTGAATGATGGATGTAGTTGATGATGACCCACTCTGCAGTTTTATGGAGTTAGAGGACTGAATAATCTGCTCTCGCTTGAATTAAACAACTCGGAAAAGAAAAGGCGTAGAATTTCTCCAAAAGGAAGGGCCTGAAAGTGGCAACTGTTGTGAGTTTTTACTTTGACGAGCAGGAATTAGCCATTTTCATTTCTGATTAATTCTTTAATTTTCGAGGCCATGCAAGTTGATTGCAAAGCAATAATGCGGATGGAAGAAAGTGATTGGGACCCATCGCTAATCCTTCGTTTACTCCATTATACGAATTGACAACCCCGCCATTTTCTTGTACATTTCTTCGACAAAGAAAGATTATATTGATAATAATCCATTGGCCGAGACATGAGTAAAAGAGACGACACCCTCTCTCTCTCTCTCTCTCTCTCTCTCTCTAACTAGAGCCGCCATGGATGACGTCTGAAGTTTCATCTTAAAGACTCGGCAGAACAGCCGATTGGTGGGTTGCTTCAAAATCAAGCTCTGAAATAAAGTATGAAAGATGGGTCAGTTGATTCAGCTATTTAGAGGGAAAGTCCATGCAAAAAAGGACAAGTATAGAAGGAATATTGAGTTTACAGCAATCGCTGTCTTTATAACGCACTGCGCTCCACTATTATATCTCCTCTGATAGTGGAAAACAGGGCAAGAGTTATCCACAACTTTCTGAGAATTATTCAAGAAATAATGAATGAAATTGACCAAATAAATGAATCCAAAATCAAAAAGTCGTGTTGAAAAGTGGAACTCAACTGAGCGAGCACATGGAATGGTGATTTCAGTGGACAAGCTCACCTTTTGCTTTACTGCATGCCCGCCTTCGTCTTCTTCCCCACTAATGTTGCCATTTCTGCAGATAACTACTGATAAATTAATTTCTCTGCGCAGTTGGATTAGCCATGGAAGAATTGAGAAAATGGTGAGAGAGCTTTCTTTTTTCTTTTACTTGAAAATGATTTTGATGAAGACAACATGATCGAGCTGTGACTTGAAAAGTGAAAACTGTCTGCCTGATTGAAGGAGAATTGAAATCAAAGAAGTCCAACTTCATCAGTAATAACTTGCTGTATTTGCCATGAAAATCAACAAATCAATCAACATGTTGAAATCAAAGAACACCACTAATTGTTTTTGAGTACGGAGTGTGTGAAAGTTAGGAATAATAAAGAGTTGGAACAAGTACAGGAAACAATCCAACAATGGAGGTGGGTCAACCAGCAATTAATATCTGGTCCCATTTTCTACACGTCTTACTTTAAAAAGCTCATTGAATTTTCAACAAAACTGCAGATTTATAGAATTTTCAACTATTTTTTGTTTGAATTATTACGATTACAATCATGATTAAGCTGCTCTTTGAAGCAGAGAAAATCCAAGAAAAACAGGATGAACTGGAATAAAATGACGCAAGGATAAATCCAAACGAACAATCTCTATCTTTCTCTCCTCTTCTTGTTCTCCTTCTCTCTCATATTATATATAAGTACATTTTCAGACAACTTTTCTTTACTCTTGATCTTTTACTCAGTAACGAAAACCCAAAAAAAATGGGTTTTCTATTTGGAGCTCTGGTGCAGCAGCTGAAGCTCTTTTTGTTTTTGAGCTTATTTACCCTCCAAACAAAAGCTCAGCTTTTCAACTTCCAATCTAATACTACTTCCATAGCCAGGGTTAGGAACCTTGCTGGAAAATGCAACTTCTTTCGTGGCAAATGGGTCTACGATTCTTCCTACCCGCTCTATGATTTCTCTACTTGTCCCTTCATAGATCCAGAATTCAACTGCCAAAAGTACGGTCGTCCTGATAAATCTTATCTCAAATATAGATGGCAACCTCTCTCTTGCTCTTTACCCAGGTACTAGCTAGAAGAAACTACAGTCAAGTATTTGTGGGGTTTGGTCGACCATGGGTGGGTTATTTATGGAGTTTTACTGATTTCTTTTTACAGGTTCAATGCGTTAACTTTTCTGGAAAAATGGAGGGGAAAGAAGATCATGTTCGTGGGAGATTCCTTGAGTTTGAACCAGTGGGAATCTCTGTCGTGTATGATTCATGCATGGATTCCAAATTCTAAGACCAGTTTATACAGGAAGGATGGAATCGCTCGCCTGACGTTTGAGGTCTATTTTCTCTTGCTTTTCTTCCTCCATTTGTGGTATTTTTTTTGTGGGTTTGGACTGATCTCTTTCTCTCCCAAGCTTTTCACCAAGAGGGTAAAAGTCTTTTTGCACCTGAATTGACTGGTTTTTGGAAATTTGAGATCTGTGTTTGAGCTTGTCTGCTGGTGAGCTTTCTTTCCCGAATGGAAGCGTTGAATTTGAAAACTCAGCGCAATTGGTGGGGTGGGAATTGGGTAATGGGTTAGCATTTTATTATTATATATTTATTTTTAAATTCCATTTCTTTAGATTTCCTCTCCTTCTTCACCTCTGAAAGTTCATTGCTTGAAGCAATCTAACTCAGGCTGTCAGTGATGGATGAAGTTGGATAGGACAATGGGAAAATCGAGACGCCCTCAAAAGCCTAACTTTCTCTCCTTTTTCACGGGTGTCTGTGTTTTCTCCTCAGGACGGAACAGAATAAACAAAAGGCATTAATTAAGCTTAATTTTGTTTGATTAATGATAGGATTATGGGCTTCAACTGTGGCTGTATCGCACGCCTTACCTAGTAGATCTTGTCAACGATGGCAACGCAAGAGTCCTGAAGCTGGACTCCATCAAAAATGGCGATGCATGGAGAGGCATGGACATGCTCATCTTCAACACGTGGCACTGGTGGACCCACACCGGAAGAACACAACCGTATGATGAAGTGATGATTTTATGATAGTAAACGACCATAAAATGACGATATCTCTTATGTGTGTGCAGATGGGATTACATGGAAGATAGAGGAACACTATACAAAGACATGAACCGTTTGATCGCTTACTACAAAGGACTTACAACGTGGGGAAGATGGGTCAATCTAAACGTCGATCCCTCCAAAACCCAAGTCTTTTTTCTTGGAATTTCTCCTACCCATTACGAGTAAACTCCTTGTCTCCAAACTCTTAGCTTCAATTTCAATTTTTGACTGCAGTTTTGCGACGATTTCAGGGGGAAGGATTGGAACGAGCCGTCGAGAACATGCATGGGGGAGACAATGCCGTATTTTGGGGTGCGATATCCGGCCGGAACGCCGATGGCGTGGGTGGTGGTGAACAAAGTTCTGAGTAGAATCAAGAAGCCTGTTTATTTTTTAGATGTGGCTTCTTTATCACAGTTTAGAAAAGACGCCCACCCTTCGGCTTACAGTGGAGAACACAGTGGAAATGATTGCAGCCATTGGTGCCTTCCTGGTTTGCCTGATACCTGGAATGAGCTCCTCTATGCTGCTCTTTTTGGCTGACCCATTTGCCTCCTTTGTTGTTGTGTTTCTAGTTTGCTTCATTGAATTTCAAAGAAATGCATTTTTCCTAACGAGGATTGTACGAGAGCTATGCCGTTTTCCGTCGACAAGTATGGATTAGTTTGGCCCGAAATAATGTAACTGATTCGCAAATTGCGCAAATTAAATAAAAATATGTATAAAATGTTGTGGATTTGGGTCAAAGTTGAGAAATTTGCAGAGCAGAAGAGATCCAATTGAGCTGAATATCCGGCCATTAAATTTGCAGAAACATTCCATAGAAACGAAACTCAACAGGGGATTTTAGAAGTGAACCATCATCCCATGACATGAAAGGGAGCTTTGATCAACTCTAAAGCAAGCTCCACGATGATTGTCACGCACAGACAGCAGGGGCATAAGCAACTAAGCGTCAATCTGCAACAGAAATTTGAGCAATTAGATCGAAACCCAAATCAGAAATCAAGCAAAGAATGGTAGAAGGGTGGGTGAGAATTAGACCCAATGATCCAGACGAAAACGCCAACGACGGAGATGAGGAGGCAGAGGAAGGCAAAGGGTAAACCCAGGAGAAAGCCTAGAGGCCTGCAATCGCCATCCCCGCAACACATTGTCACTAATTTTCTCACTCTCAGAGGAATTTGCTTCTTTCGGGCACGTCTTCTCCCTCTTCTTCGACCTCTGCAGAAGAGATGCACATGGATGATCTGTTCTTTTCTTCCTTCGATTTCTGTTTATGGGCAGGCCACTCAAAAGGCAGTATCTTTGACTCTTTCATCAAAAATCAAATCCCATTATTTATGGATATTCCTCAAGCTCATCGAGTCTGTTGCCACAGATGTAAATACATATACATCGCCATCCTCTGATTACTTCACTTCTTATATGAATGAACAAAAGACTATCTTTCAACGAATGATTGCACATCAAACATCAATTAAAGAACGGCTATTCTGAGGAACAGACAGACTAGTACAGACCACCGCCCTATCAAACTAGAGGAATTGGATATTCAAATATCGATTAGTCAAAGAACGGACTAAGCAGGCGCGAGGAACATTAATCCGAATATTTGTATTCAATGGAGAAAATGCTTAAAGAACACAATAGTCCATACACATAAATGAGAATCATTCCAAATACGAGAGTACACAAGAAGTACCAACAGCAGAATTTGTAATAGCATCTTTGCAAGAATTCTCACAAATAAATCCAAAAGTAAATTCATGGGCAAATGGGATCTCATATCAAGTAATCACTGCTACATTAACAAGAATTACTGACTATTCTACGACAGCAAAGAATCCTAAATCTGCCAGAATGAACCCAAAAAGGATACAAAAAATAATTGTAAGCGACGAAACACAGGGACTGGAAATTAGTTAGCATTGTACAGGTCCTACGCATGAGCGATAAATTGCATTTTCTGGTCCTTATTACCACATTCTACTTCATATTTTACAAATTTCTGAAAAAAATAAACGACGTAGGCCACTGAAATCTGAATCCAACTACGTAGACTGCACCTCAATTTACAGTGGCAAAAGAGTTAGCAGCATTTGGAACATTTGCACTGTACAATTAATAGCTGATTCTAACCATATATTTGAACTTCAGACGAATTTCCCCATCAGCTAACAGCATAGTCTTCAAAATCCTAAAATCTGCAATAAAAGAAACAGAAGACTTGTGTCATTGTATCAAAGGGGAATCGCATGAAAGTTTACAAACAAATTATTTGTTCGACTTATCGAAGTGGAATGAAATTAATGCTCCAAAAATCTGCATTAGTGTATCTCACACCCAAATGTCTATTTCCTATTGGTGATGTGTCCAGCTTTCACAATTGTAAATTTATTGATAAAAGATCTATGATGATTAAAATTCCACAAAATTTTTGAAAAAAAGTTCAATTACAATTTGCTTTGAACAGATGCCCCTACCGTCTAATCAGTCGTGTTAGAAAAAATCAAGAATCCTAGCAACACTCAGGTTGAAAAAAAAAGAGTTGCAGAGAACAAAAGACTGATAGTAATCGTATGATTATGCAGCATCTAAAACTTATCTTTGAGGGGAAATTAATGTTTTTATGTCACACGCTCTAGGAGTTACTTTCAGCTGTCCCTTCTTGGATATCTTTTTTGGGGTTTCATTATATTAACAATATAATGCTTTATGTTGAGAGTGAAATAACAAGAGAAGAAGTGAGGGTAAATTAAGAAATTAAAAGGGTGATGTGGCATAATTAGTTATTGTAATAGGAAGGTTACTTGGTTAAATGTTAGAAATGTGGGAATGAATTAAGGATATTGAAGATTGTTGCTTAATGTTCTTGAAGGAGATTGAAGGAGATTAGATTTAGGTTTCCAAATTTGTGGTTTTCTAGATTCATGATTAGGTTTAGGGTTAATTTCCGAATCTTAGCATTGTTGCTAAATTCGTGGCTTGTTCTTTCAACTTCTTCGGGTTCACTGCGCAACACTTTACCTGCCTTATAATCTGGTTGCATAAGAGGCAACAAAAATGACCATCCATGCAAGGATGAAGTTAATAACTCCAATTTAATTTGTGATACTTAAGAATCATCCGATCAGCAATGCATTACCAGTTACCACAAAAAATATTATGTATACTAGAGACAGACTAGTTGATAATGTTATGTACAGGAAATAAGTACAGGCCAAAAAACACCATGTAAACAATGAACACAAAAATAAATAACTATATTGAAAATAAACTCAACAAAATGTCAATTAGAGATGGAGGACAATTGATACAAAGTAACAACAAATATAACATGTCAAAACAAAGGTCGACATAATACTACCTAACAGATATTCAAGTTCTTGGAGACCCTGTATCGGATCCAGAGGCCGATGAACTTTCACTATCAGAATCTGCAATAAAATTAATCATTTAATAGTAATTTACATCATTAAGTTAATAAAAGGCTGTAAAAATATGAGTATTATGACTCATTCGAGTGCTAAATTCAACCCTAACAATAAAACTAAGAAATAATACCATACCACTAGAAGAAGTTTCAGAATCACTACTAGAGCTACTTGAACTACTTGATCTACTACGATTATCCCCCTGTTTTTCTCCTTGAAAAGCAGAAACAGAGGAAACGGCATTTTGATCTGCATGGAGGTGAACAAAATGAGATCATCACTAGTCATTACCAACCAATTCAAATTCACCAAATTGGTTTCTCTAACTAAACAGCATACCTGCTTTGTTTTCTTTTGGGGCATCTGACATAGCAGGGGCCAGGGTCTAAAAAGAATAATAGAATTTATTTACCAACACTGCTTCAAATTTAAAAACTTATTGATTAACAAAAACTAAATCAAACTGCACACCTTTACCTTTCCCTGGACTTCATGTTCGCTGTTTGCTCTAGCTTGACTCGCTTGAATTGCAAGTTCAGCTTTTCTCTTTTTCTTGCTCAAACTCTTCTTGTAATTTGTCACAAACCTATCAAGTTCCCAGAGAGTCTCAGCATCAACGCTATCAATATCAACTTCAATTTCTTCATCATTTTGAAACAGTGCAGAATTTCGCTTCTTAATAATTTGAACAACAGCATCTAGCCTTTCCAAAGGTAAACTTTGGAGCTTGGTACTCAGCTTCTGCTTTTCCTCGTAAGTCATATCCCTTTTGTCAAGATCTTTTGCCTTGGGCTTCTTTGGTGCAGGTGTCCGACTGGAAGGGGTAAGAGTAATAGCTTTGAGCGTGGAATCAACCGGATGTGACATCGATTCAGATCTATCCAAAATCCTTCTCATATCGAGAGGAGGCGGACGGGGAGGATGAGCTTTTCTTGAAGTAGGTGTAGAAAGTGAAACTCCATAATCTAGTCCAAGCCTCATTTCCCGATTGTAATCTGATTCTATGATAACCCACCTCTCTTCAAATATCTTTGATAACTGCTCCGCCATAATATGAACATCCTGCCCCTTTGGATTATAAGTCATAGCATTTCGAAAAGTAAGTCTAACATCCTCTGCGAATTCTTTAGGCGACTTGTACCAGTTCTTTGTTAGTCTCATTTTAACAGTACCCAAGTCCATTGGATGCCTAATAATCATAAAATAATCACGCAAACCAAGACCATCAACGTCAACAGGAGTATTGAACACCCAACTATGCTTGTGCTTCATCAATTTCTCCAGCAAGGAACTACAACTCTTGAAGAACTTAGAACCCATCACAAAGCCAAGTCCCAATTCTCCACTCAGTTTCTTTCCATTTGACTTCGATTTCTTATTACTCTCAGCTGGAGGAAACTTATCCTTCGCAAGCAAAAACTCAGAATTCCTATAAAACTGGTTCGCTTTAGGGGTTCTCTTTTCCTTCTCAATGCTATCACCTAGTCCCTGACTATGGTCTAAGACCGATAATCGCAATCGATGAAAAGGTCTTGAAACTTCTCGGGGAATACCTACAGAAGCAATTTCTGAGCGAGCAATCTTTGCACTGCCAGCACTATCATCAACTCCTTCCTTTGATGTATGTGAGGGACCATAACTACTCAACTGCCCCTGTTTCTCCTCAATCCTCTTGACCCAACTTCTAACAATCCCAAGCTCAGTTTCCAGCTTATGCCGAAGCTCCCGCATATCTTGTTTTGACCTGGAAGTTGAATTAACCCTTGTCTGATTTTCAACTACCGTCTGGATTGGACCATTTCCTGAGGGAAGGTCTTGGGGCCTCGGTCCAGCCACTTCCACTGCATCCTGTTGCCGATTGAGGCTAGATGAATCATCACAGACTGTACCAGACCTTGTCACTGGCTGCAGTGTGGTTAAATTTGCATCTTCTGTAACTGGTTGCAGTGCCTTATTTGAGTTATGTTCATCATTAGCATTGCTGTTTATGCTTGTTGGTGTTATATTATTGTTCCCCTCGCAATTCCCCTCGACATTCTTTCTATCATCAGTAATGGTGACAACTGTATTGGCCGGACCAGCAAAGTCGGTGGTGGCAGCAGGGTCGTCAAGGGTGGGAATGGCAAGGATATCGGGGGCAGGGGAAGGAGGGTCATTGGGGGAGGGCGCGGGCAAGCATAAACAGCAATGCT